>JANHGN010026017.1:28197-109077 GCA_024605025.1 Megaceryle maxima
CCTCATGAAGTTCACCTGGGCCCACCTCTCCAGCTTGTCCAGGTCCCTCTGGATGACATCCCATCCCTCTGGTGTATCGACAGCTCCACTCAGCTTGGTGTCATCCACGAACTTGCTGATGACACTAGGCACCTAGAGAGCTGGTTATAGACTCAGGGTTTGTTAGTTGTGAGCTCCCACCTCACTTTTAAGCAAATACTCAAAACTAAATGGAACTTATTAACGTTAGTTCGTCCTGTTGAGTTGAATACAATCTTTCTTAATGAAAAAAAATAGTAGGTATCAAAGTTAAACTACTTCTAGAGGTAGAATCAAATTAAAGTGAATTGAAACAAGTTGGATCAGCATGAAGTGACTCTGTTTGTAAAGGGTACTTTGCATTTCTGTATCTTTTCACAGCCATAATTGAGAGAAGAATATTGGCAACTTCACTTACAAAGCTGCTGTTTGCTTCCTTCTTTTTCCCTAAAGCAAACAAAATAGGCAGGCTCCCAATTTGGAATCTATTGAATGTATCCAAATCACTTACGTGCTGTTTAGCTGTGGCAGCAACGCAAATAGATGTGAAAAGATTAACCAAACACGAAAGTAGAAACATTGGCCCTGTTGCAAGGATTTGGAAACCTAGTTAGTAGTTCATCGGTTCTTGAGGCTGCAAGATGAAGGCGGGTAGGAAAAAACAAGCTGAAAGTAAAATGCCTCATATGTAAGATGTGTAGGAATTGGAGTTGATTCTTGGGATGAAGTTTTGAGTTAGTTACTGTCATCTCTTCCTTTCTTTTCCTGTTTCTGTTTCATTTCAGCTTCAATATATATTGGAAATCACACTAACAAATAGTAAGGGTGTGAAGAAAAACATATTAAAGAAGAAAATTAATTATTATGTTAGCTTAGTGACCGAAACACTGCCCTGTTTTGCAAAGAAGTTATATCTGAGAGCAGAGTTAGTGAGGACACTAAGTTTCTTGTTGAATCACATTTAAAAAGTCTGAGAAGTTGTAGACTAGAGAACAGCTATAGCAATTACTGTCAACTGAGGCACATGTAGTAAGGGACAGCCTCAAAAAGCTCGCAGAATGAGTATACTGGCCAGGCAAACCATGCAAAGCAGAAAAATTCAACTTAATCCATTTAAAAGGGAGGATAAAATACATTATCTGAAACCACAGTGTCTGTATGGGGATAGGATGTGAATTTGAGGCCATGCTACTCCCAAGGTTTTGCTGGCACAGGTTTGCTGGACATAGGTATAGATGAAGCAGAACTGTTCCTAGACTATTATTCTAGAGTCCGTGCTTGAGTATGGGCCCAGGGCTTAACAGAAAGAGTCCAGATGGATTGAGCCTTCAGTCTCCCATCACTGCCTGGAGGTCTGATGTACTTTACTGTGAAATTGATAAATGGAGTGGTAGAGAATTGTTGCTGTGATATGAATTATTTCCACTGTTATTAAATAATAAACATGACCACAGCGACCTACTCACTCTCTAGACTGGATTCCTTCTGTGGCTTAATCTCAGTAATGGCTTCATATTTGAACTACATAATGTCACAGGTGACCTGCAGGCTGCTGAAGAAAGGGGCAGCAGAAGGAAGCTGGTAGATTGATACCATATCATGTGTATCATAAAATAAGGTAGTAAAAGCCTCAGGAAATTATATTTCTTAAGTAATGCAATCAGAATTGCACTTAGACAGAGAAGATTGCTTTGTATTTACTAGCTGTGTTTACTGCATTTCTGATGTGCCTAAATAGGAAAAGCAGGTATTTGGAAACTTCAGGGAGTGGAAAATGGAGTTCTAGACACAAATCTGTACAGTTACTTTGGGGAGTAACACAGCAAAATGAGTGATCTCGATTTGCTACACAGCAGATGCCAGGATTATATGATGTGGAAGGAATTTCTTACTTTTAAACCCTTTCAGTGTGATGAAATGCAGAGGAGAGGAAGGAGGGGCTGACATAAGTGCCCTGATATTTTTTTTTAACCTCCTCTGTGCTCTGAATCCATGAGTTGATCCATGCAAGCACAGCCCATCTGTGTAGGTGGACTCTACCAAAACAGTAATTAAATGTAGTGTATGTTTCTGGAATAGAGCTAAAAGGGAATAGAAAGTAATACTATTTATTCTGTGGTTTAAAGCCGTGCTGCTATAAATGGAAAATGCAACAGAGTTCACATGAAAATTGATGAAGAGTACGGTGTGTCTTTTTTTTGTATTTATGCATTATTTAAAGCAAGTTTAGCAGACTATAAAGCTTTTTGATTATAGTCAGCTTGTAAGCGTGTTCTGCTGCACTGTGCAGCATCTCAGAATAAAATGGACCTGCAGTTGTTTACAAAAGCTAAAGACTTTCAAGACCAGCTCATGGGAGGAGCAGATGGTATTTGAGCATGGTGTTGTGGTCTTGCAGTCCACACAATGCCATGTTGGGCTGATCATTGAGAGCAATTTGCAGAGGCATCACAGTGAGCGGCTCCACTGAGAGAAGAAGAAATGTTTGAATGAACTTTCTTGCCTTTTATGCTGTACTTAGTAAATGCCATTGACTGCTGTTATATTTAAAGAAAATTACAAGAGTATTATCAGACACTTTATTAAAATAAACTGGTGTTCTTTGCAAGTGATGATCTTTCTGTTCAGGAGAACTTTCTGCATCTGCTGTGATAAGTTGAAGAAGCTATCCAGGTAAGGTTGAGCCCCATGTTTTTATGGTGGAATCTCGCAGGGCTGTGTCGGTTTCCCGTGGTGGGCCTGGTGAGCAGGCAGCCCGGGTGTGCTTCTGCTGCATGAAGGAAGGCCCAGTCCGCTGCCTCACCACCACGGCTCCCTCCCTCCAACACCATGTCCCCTTTGTTGTGCAACTGAAAACTCGGGCAAACTGAGAATTGTTCCTGCTCCCCTGCAGGCAGGGTGCTCCCCCCACCTCCCCGTCCCATGGGTGCCTGTACCCAGCCCTGCTTCGGGTCTGTGCAGTATGGTGGGGCACTTAAATGTTTTAGTTGGACCGGACGGAAAGATTTTCCTTGGCTAATTTAAAGAGGGTGAAAATACTTCCTTGCCAAAGGAAGAGAAAGGGAGAGGGCAACTGCGATAAAGCAGAGGCAGTGCTGAAACCCCAGGTGACAAGATCTTTGCAGTGTTTCCCTTTTAGGCACTAATAAAGCTGGGATGACTTAATATTTAAAACCTGTTGAACCTGTTCGCAAGAACAGAGCCCTAGATCCTGGTTGCACAGTTTGTTTGTTGCTACCAACTGTATTTCAATTGCCTAGTGATAGTGTTTGTTTTCTTGGAATTTGCTTTCTGGTGCAAGGTTTCAGCACTGCTCTGCAAAGGCGGAGTCGCTGTGGGCCAAGGTACGTCAAGGCTGCGGGCACCCCTTGAGCCCAGCCCCACTGCTGGGAGTGCAGCGGCAGAGAAGGAATGTCGGTCGTGGCTTCGAAGGGGCTGCATGTGGGAAACGGGGGAGAACTGCAGTCACTTCCTACGCCTGCTGGCAGGCACCGTCAGCGTTAAACCCGTTGCTCTTACAGGAACAAGCTGACCTACTTATTAACGCATTGTATTTCAGCATTCAGCTATGGCTGTCTGCCCCAGAGGGATTGTGTTTCCAGGGCCATCAAAACTCAGGCCCCAGTGCCCTGTATCGGCCTGGCTGAGGGTCCTGGGCAGGGCGGGTTGGTGTGTCTGTCCAGTGGTGAGGAGCTCTGGTACCATGGTGAAGGACACCATGCACTTATCCCTGTGGAAAAAGGGAAAAAACCTGCCGGAAGGACTGATGCATGCCAAAGAGGAACAGGAAAATAGAAAGGAAAATTGGAGGGGAGAGGTGTTTTAAGTATTTTATGAAAGTTTTGACAACATGTTTTCATTTGCATTTCATGAGGTAAAGAGGGGCAAGCCACTAATGACAGTAGCTGTGGATATACTTAGGGTATCTGAAAGCAGAAACTGCTTTGCTAGCTTGTGAAATTCAGAGGTGTTTGTAAGTCAGCTGTTCTTCCCTAGCCACTTTCATAAAGCATTGTAAGGGTTGGTTTGGTAAGAACACATGCAAACTAGCAAATTTGGAGAAGACTAAACATCTGTGTGTCTGCCTCTGCTATGGGGACTTTCCAGTTTTGCAGTGCTCTTGGATGACCATTTTGCTCAGCCAGCGAGAAATATCTGTGCCATCCGTCTGTAACAGTGAACTTAGACCCTTACTGTTGGTCTAGGTGGAATGTATACCCTTACATGACTTTCCAATAAAAATGGATTTACTGCTCTGAAGGAACTGTTCAGCTGATTGAAAATTTTCTGCTATGTTGTATAGAGGCTCTTATGAATATGTTTAGTTCCCAGCCTGGAAAACCAACAGTTGTCCAAATGGTCAAAGCTTTCCCAGAGATTTCCTTAGTTTTACTCCTTGAAAAGCTGTGACCTCCTTCAGTAATTACAGTGCAGTGTAACCTTAGCTTTGGGGGCCATGGAGGGTGGAATTCATGTAGGATACAAGCTCAGCCAGAGTGTTATCTCAGGTTTTGCTGCAAAATTCATTTTTCTACCTTTCGCCCTTTTTCTCCAGTACCTTTTATGTATGTGCAAGTCTTTTTCTTTGACGTATACATAGACCCTTAGTCAAACTACTTAATCTAAAAGTTTTGAAAGAGAAGAGAGAATTTCTGCATGTAAATTTTTGAGAGGCACTCTGCTATCCTAATGGTAGAGCTGTAAGATTACCCAGAAATACAAAATGATGGACATCATAGTTAATACTCATCAGCATCCTTTCTAGTAATCTCAAAGCAGTCCCATTAGTAAAAAGCCTAAGCAAGCTGTGCTGCATTGTCATGACTGAGGGCCAGATCAGATTTGAAGTTGCTGGATGACATGAGGGGAGTAGGAAAGAAAATTTTTCCACTTGTAAAATTGACTTCATAATTAAACTCTTTGTAACATTGCAAATAGATCCTCACATGTGTGTTAAAATACCCAGTAATGACATTCATTCATCCCCAGTAAAGGAAGATGTAGCTCAGTGCTTCCCCAGCATTGAGAGTTTGGGGGTTTATGAATTCCAGGCCCTTCCCAGCCAACATCCAAGTGTAGCACCATTGATTTTTAATGAGGCCTAATTACCACTGTTAGTCTTCTCTGAAACAAATGAGTGTTACAACTTATTTCCATCCATTTTAAGATTTTACACTGTTTTCTGTAACTGTATTTTTGTTGTACAATCTATCGGTTTTCTGCACTAAGGAGCCCTGTAACTACCAGCTCTCTCTACCTTTACTGGAATTTCACTGACAGTTCTGAATAAAATAGAAGTCTCTTTGCTGGTGTGTTCCCAGGGGAAGAGTATTTTTGACTTTTATAACAAAGCCTCTACAATGACTATAAGACATGCCACTAGCTTGTTTGTTGCACCAGATGAAACGTTGCACCAGATTTATGAATTAATTGTTTCTAAACTAGGACACCAGGTATGTGTTAAGGGAGGGGAAAGGATTCCTATAAGGTTTTCAGCTCTGTTCCAGACTGCATGCAAGACAGCTGTTTGCTTATAAATGATGGCATTAAAATGAAAAATAAATAGCAGCTTTTTTGATTTTCCATTTGCTTTTCTGGAGGTCTGCCACCCTCATACTTTAAGATTTTTCTACCCCCTGCTGGAGACAGGAAGAAGAGAAGCAGGGAGGTTCAGAGTGGGGAGAAACACCTTCAACAGACACTGGGGTGCTTAGAAACTTCATCTTCTGGGCATGGAAGGTGGTGAAATGAGCTGGGAGGGCCTCTGGATGGTGGTGGGTAGCTGTCTGACTCTCACTTGAGAGGGCAGGTTAAAAGATGAGTGCGCAGAGAGGCAGAGATGGGGAGGGGGGCAAGACAAATGTGTTCTCTCTGTCTTGTTTTGTTGTAATCGATCTGATTACCAACCATTATTAAGATTTGTTTCCCCAGACAGTCGGTCCTTTGCTCTCACAGACACACAGATCTGATGCACAGATCATGCTAGTAAATTGAATTTAAGCTGGCAGAGTTAGTATGAACCATTTGCTGTACGTACATGAAGCACGATTCTCTAAAAGGCCAGAGAGATGCCTATTTGCTGCACTGACAAGGATTACAGAAACTCTTGGTTAAAATCAATAAATCAGCTCTCAGTAGAATTTCTGAAATTTTGGAGTACAAAAAGAAATGGGTGTTTTTTCTGTTTGGTTGTAAACACAAAGTTGACAAGATGACTTCATGCTTACTAAAAGTATGGTCTCAAAATATTGATTGTGGTAATTAGGAAGTAATTCTGCTACTCTTATAGACATAGGAATGCAGTAGGAATGTCAAGATCTCTCGAAGGCTATCTTTGTTTTCATATTTCATAATAATCTTTAAAACTTGCACTGCCTTACCATTGACCTGTGTGTCATCCCTCAGCCCACTTAGGAAGCTCTCCAGAAAAAAAAAGTCAAAAGGCCCTAAACGCTAGATTCCTCTCATCTGTTATTTCCTTTATTTGAAAATTTAAGAAGTTTAGAAGGCATATTGCAGGAAAAATAGAACCAGTTTTGTCAGATGTCAGTGTTGCTGGGGCTGTCTTCCTTCCTCCATTGATTTCCTTCTGAGAAGCAGAACAGCAGCTTGTTCCAGCCATGTTGAACATCACTCCCTGTGGAGAGTGCTCAGCCATGATCCACAGACCTGGGTGAGTCTTTATGTCTCTTGTACCAGCTGGGGCTGGCTCCTATCAATGCATGGTAATGATCGTCAACTGCTCTGATGGAAAATAGCCTTTAGTCTGCTTCCATTTGGTTAAGTTTCTGTCCAGTCCTGTTGGTCTTTAACAGGGATACACTTGCAAAAGACTGGCAAGGGAAAAACACTTGCTTCCAGAAGGGTTTTCTGATGTGTTTAAGTAGGTTTTCAAAAAACTAGTAATTTGGTTTATTTGTTTATTGATTGAGTCATACTAGTGACTGTTAGTTGGTCTCAATCTTGGGAAGAAGGGAAGTAAATAGTACGGACTTTGATATTTATCATGTGCTTGCCTGTCATGGAACATAAGTCTTCAAATGGAAAGTGATCTGTTCTCTCATGTGTGACTACCAAGAACTATCACTATCACACTTCCATTTATCCACTGTCCCTCCTGGGGAAAAACCATCTAATCTAGAAGTGGATGGCAGACCCAGGCTAGCTGTCATGCCTGTGTGGCATGGAGTTGAGCCCCAGAAGACTACCTGCTTGCCTGTCTGCATACCTGCTAGTTGGTCATGCTTATACTGGTTGTTTTTTAACATACTTCTGGTGGCAACTGTAGCTGTCCAGCCTACATCCACACCCTGAAACCTAAGATTGCACAGCATAGCCAGAGTGGGAACTGTTGGGCTTGGAGCCAATTTTCCCAGCCCCTTCTATGTTGACAGACAAGCCCCTTTGCACAGACCTCTCTAAGCTGTGGGCTGCTGTTACTCTTCTCTGGTTCTCCCAGTCCCCCATGTACAAGGCTCTGCCTACTGACACCTCTCTGCACCTTCCTACCCAGACCTGCTCTACTGTCCTACAGAGGAAAGCAGAAGAGAGAAGGCAGAAGTCTGAACAGAAGCTTATATGCAGGTGTGGGAGTGCAGTGGGAGAGGTGAGGCCACTTACAAGCCAGGTCTCATATGGCTTCCTCACTGGCTTTCCTTCATTGTGCCATGGTTCAAGTGCTACTGCAGTAGCCTTTGGCCAACTCGTCTTCATTATACCGAGACTCTTGCTTACATGCTTAATGCTGCTGCCACAGAGCTCAGGCTGGCTGTGTATGGCAGCTGTGCTCTTTCATTACCACTCTACACTATGTTTGCTGCCAGGTGTGAGGCTCCACCTCAGCACTGCTCTCCTCACAGTGCAGATAGCCACCAAGCCTCAGGCATCCCACTCATATTCAGCAGCTCAGGACACATTGCACTCTGGAAGCTGATAGGCATGGGTCCTGTGTGCCCGTAGCACTGCTTGTAAGTTTTTTGCAGGTCAGCTTGGTCATGAAGTGGTGTGAGATCTGGTCCTAAAATGTCACACATCATCCTGGTGCTTCTGCAGGTTTATGTAGATGAACCTCTGTGCAAATAGGCTTCCACTGACATAGTTCCTTCACTACTGTGATTTTGTGCTCTTCCTATCTCTGTCACAGACATTTGCAGAGGCCTTACCTGCCATAGAGAAGCACAGTTTGGAAGACAGCTTCTGGAGAGTCCCTTTTCCAGGGTCACATTGTGGCAGCAACACTGTAAATCCTTCTGAAAATTCACATTCAACCTTTTTACTTTGTTCCAGCTTCTGTTGTAAGAATTTTCTCAAAATACCAGTGCTCTGTTGTCTAGAAATGTTCTGGTTACCAGTCTGTTTTCAGCCAGTGTTGCTTTACTGAAACTACCTTTCAACTTAATAGTTTTTTCCCCTGCATCCCATGGTCACCACATTGTATTGATAGTATTACATCTTTTCTGCCTTTGTTTTGCTTAACTGAGCAAGCCAGGCTCTCCATTTTCTCTCCAAACGCTGGTTTCCATGTTGGCTCAATTGTCCAGCTTCTTTTTTTAACTTGTTCTTTTTTCCAAAGAATTAATCTTTCCTTCTGTTTTTAGGATACAAGTTGGATGGAGTGAGCTATTTGCATAGTGACTTGCAGAAACTGCATCCTACCCCAGGCTGAGGTCTAGAGTTCCTCAGCCCAGTCTGTTTCCCAGAGGCTCCACAGGAACCTTTTAGTTCATCAAAACTTGCTCTTTATAAATCATAGATCTTAAACAAAATTAGGCTTGTTGTTATTCTTCCCCCTTAATCTAAACTGAATCACTTTATGGGCTCCTGTTCCAAAGTTGTCCTCATTAAGATAAAGAGCAGAAAAGAATCTATTCTTATTCATGCAGCAGTGCAGATAAAGAAACTTGTCAGCTGTCACATCCAGGAGTAACTGGCCTCTTACCATGGTTAATAGCATTTTTTCTCCAATCTGTACTTTGAAGTTAGTCTCCGGTGTTGACATAATTCCTATTTCTTTAATGAGATCCATATCTGCCACAAGAAGTCAAGAGCAGACCCAGTGTCTCTTTCTTAGAAGTCTTCTTCGACCAACTTTCCACAGCATTTCCAAACATGCTCTGTTTTCTTCACTTTTCTTTATTTCCAAAGTCTGCTGTTTCATTATTGCACAATAGTATCTTTCCATATAAAACTCGTATTTCTTTTCCGTGAAGAGTGCAGACCTTTTGACACCAGTTTCAGTAATAATTGCTGTTCCACCCTATTTGTGAATTTTCTTGTAATAACGCTACTGCCTTGAGATCCTCTTTTATTATGTCAGTCTGCCTGCATTATTAGCTGCAGGGCTTTTCATTCACCTTTTCTGCTCTTGTTTCCTATTTTGGTTTGTATTTGGCTCCCTAGTTAGACTATATACAGACCTTTCACTGGCA
This sequence comes from Megaceryle maxima, assembly GCA_024605025.1. Lineage (NCBI taxonomy): Eukaryota > Metazoa > Chordata > Aves > Coraciiformes > Cerylidae > Megaceryle > Megaceryle maxima. The sequence goes on from JANHGN010026017.1 coordinate 37,644, forward strand.
TTGTCACATGCCTGACCTCTTTTCTCATCATTATTAGCATTTTTTTTTTCCTTAAATTCCCTGAAATACCTTTCTCATTGTTATTTTCATGTTAATCTGACATTTTCCCCTTTGCTTTCTGGATCCTGAAACCAGTATGGAATTTGTTTGCCTTCTCCCAGCCTTCTGCCGTGTTCATGTTATGCCGTGGTGGTTCTAGTAGTTGGGATATTTGAGTGAATCCCTCCTTAAGACTCATCTTGCAGTGTGACAGTATCCAAAAGCCACTTTTTCCTCCAGAACCATTGGTTGGGAGAGGAGGGGACTGCAGACATTTCCCCAGGGGTTGTTTGAACTATGAGAGTTGCATCAGTTCTTTTTCAGTCTGTGCTTTTTTGGACTGAAAGACATACTCAGTTCTCAAGGTCTGGTGGACACAAATGTATTTTGAAATAGCATGAGAAGGAAATGAGTGCTTACAAGAAACACTTTATAGGTATGGTTTATTTGATCTTAAATGGTCAGAGTTTTGCAGAGGGCTTCCTCCTGCCGGCATCCTCCTACTTTACTGGAAAAAACCCTATTGTTAGCAGCAGAGACATCATGAGAGCTTGAGCAATGAGCTTGATGTCCCAGTTAGAGATAACAAACATCTGCATAACTGGGAACAAAAAGCATGTGTGTTTGTGTGTCTGTTTATCTTTTGGTCAAAAAAAACCCTGTGCAACCTGTAAGGCTGCAAGGAGTTACAGCCCTCATAATCCCATCTTCCACTGTAGAAGCTGAGGCTGAAGCAATCTGTTAAGAAGATGGTTGAAATTCCTGGTCACAAATTAGGTAAGTACATGGTGGAACAGCAAACTGTTTCTTCTTCTGTGCTAGGCTCAGTGGCTAGTGCTTTCTCAGCTGATGTTTTCTGTTTAGTACAACATGCTGCACAGGCTGGATGGAGTCAAAAAATACTTTACTATTGCCTTTGTAAAGAGTAAATTTTATTTTCACATCCTTCACCACTGAAAATGAAGCTTGCTAGTAGTGTACACCAAAATGAAAAAATATTTTAAAAATAAAGGAACAAAACCAAAGCAAACACCTCCATTCTGGTTTTAAGCAGAGAATGTATTCTAATAGGCCATTCTATATATAAGATGTTTATCTCATTTCTCTTTAGTCACCTGTCTCTTCAAAGATTTTTATCTTGCACTGGTAAAATATATATCAGTGTTGTGAGTCTTTCTTTTAACAGTTAATTGATCTTAATCTTTACTACTGAGATGAAAAGTCAGGATGATATGTGATGGTTTCACACAGCTTTCCAAATGATAGATGAGCCTCTTTGAGTTTCTGCACGTGCAAGACCTTCTGTAACTTTATCCTACCATTCTTGTTATTAAAGTTAATGTAATAAGAATCTATGTTGTGTTTGTTTATGCAGTTTTTCAGCTGTTAAAATGGTGTTGTTAGAGAATAGAAATTTTATGTGTAGCTTCACAACAATACGAGTTTAACAAAATAGAGGAGCAGGAAGAAGGTTTCTGTTAAAAATGTTCTGTATTTTTTTAAATCAGACCTCTCAGACTAATTTGTGCTGTAGCTTACTTGGCAGTGCCAGAAATGAACTTAAAAAACAGGTGGTTCCTTTAGACCTCTACCTTTCTTCTGTGTCTCATACAGGATCCTTTCAAAGGCGTGGGAGAACCACTATGGCTGCCAGACCAGTTTTATATTGCTAGTGAAATTGCTTCCTCCTGGCCTCTATTATAATAGCTTCCAGAATTCTTGTTCTTGGACTTTCATGCACTGTTGTTGAGATATGAATATAATTTGTTGTTTCTTCCCAAGATCTTGGTTCTGAATCCTATCAGTTTACCATATGCTTCCAAAAGTACTCTAAGAGCTCTTCTCAACCTTATTTAAATATTGCAGAAGTGGACTCAGTGGCATTCTACACCAAGGAGTTTGACAGAGTTACAGTACTTACAGTTCTCTTCAGGTATTTCTTTCTGTCTTGCACATTGCAGTTTTATTTTAACAGCTGTGTTCTTACTCTGTCATCAGGCAAAATAAATGAAAAACAGAAAGGGGGGAGGGGGGGGAACACAACAGGGAAAAAAAAAAAAAGCCTTCACTCTATTGATTATTCTGTATGTCTTTGACCTAACCTGACTCATACCAAGGTTAACCATCATGATGTGGAAAGGGAAAAGGCACATCTATTAACAGACAAGTTAAACAGGGGAAGCTGCTATTTGCTCTGTTGCAGTTTAATAAGCCCAAAGGTAAAAGGTGGAAGACAGTGTTGCTTTTGCAGCATTTTCCTGCTGCTGAGAATTGAAAATATCAAAGAATCAAATTACAAAAAAATGTGTAGGAATGGGCTGTGTTAGGAATTGAGGCAGAGAGTAAAAAGACTGATCTTGTAGAAAAGGAATAAAATGGACTTCTATCTTCTGAGTAAAGTGGCAGTTAAGTCTTATGCATTCCAGCTAGACTAGAGCATTTGAATGGAAGAAGCAGTGGAGGATGCTAAGGCAGAAGTAGAAGGCAGTGAAAACTAGCATACTGAATAATAAAATTCTTTACAAAAATAGTTGTATTTTAGATATAGTAACTACAAATTAAAATAAGATCTTATAAATTCCTTCCTGATGAGATAACATGGCAATGGTTGTAGTGTACAGATGGTGGAGTTTATTTACTAACCATATTTTTTACGTCAGCTGGCAGTAACATTTTAGTAGTACCTCAATATGCATCTTAAGTGTCTCTCTCTAGGCATCTGTGCTGCAAAATTCAGGCCATGGTTGCTTTGAACTGCTTCAACTGCTATTTTCTTTAAAACCTTACTGTATGGCTGTAAAAATAAATAATCTACAGAAAAATCAAGAGGGACAGTGTTATCCTAATTTCTGTTATGATTTAGTTGAAAGGGGATGGATTTGAAGCATTCAGTGAAATAAAAATATCAAAATAATATGAATGATTATAAAACAATTCCTCTGTCTATGAAATGAACTCGGGTCAGAGATCACAACATAATAATGGTACAGCTGTCACATCCGGCTTTCTCAGGTACCTGTTTACTTAATTTTTGTCAATTCTAGAACAAACAGTCTGATACCTGAGAGTTATTCTCTGTGTTGCTGAATGTTTGTATGTAATCTTATGCCAAAATATTTCATGCCTACTGTTTCACCATTTCACATGTCTGTGCAGGACAGATTCTGATCTACGCAGGTAATGTGCAGAGCAAGTTTGGCTCAAAGCATGTCTTGACAATAGGCACTAGCTCATAATTCCACAAAAATGATAAATTGCCAGTTGGTTACACAGAGAAAGAACTAGATGCTGTTTACCAATTTGGTGTTCACTTTTGAACACTTTGCTGAACAGGGTCTGGAATCTAAAATGCAGCAAACAGATCTGCCATGGGGTTTGTGACTTACCCTTTGTTGATAACATCTTCATCAAAAGTTTATCTTTGAAAGTAATGCTGTCAAAAAAAAACAGTAGGTTCCTACTTCAAGGGGAGGTACTGCAGCTGTGGTGGAGTTCCTGCCCCTTGTTGGCTTTGAACTGCATTGGGATATGTGCTTTCATGCCTTCTGAGTTCACGTAAGTGCTTAAGGTGCTTTCCAGGTCCTTTCTGTTACCCTGTGAAGGACACTTGGTGCATGAGGGACTAAGTACTGAAACTTCAGCTTGCAGCCTGAAGCACTGAATGAATAGACAGCAGTTGTCTGTTAGGGAGAGCCGTAGCTGCTGGCAATTTTTGTCACTATTTTTTTTGTTGCTCTCTGATGTTGTCTGTTTGAGACTTTGACGTACTCTTCCTTCGTACAACACCCACAGTCCTTCCTTTTCTTTGTTGTTCCTTACTTTGCTCTTTCACTGGGAAAGTTGAGCATCTTCTAATTTTCACTAGCAAAAATGAACAGTTTGTGTATGCAGTCAATTCACCACTTTAATTAACAAAAAGAAACCAGAATACATTCATTTAAATACTTAATTTTCTAAATTCCAAAAGTGCGTACATAGTTATTTTTAACCTGGTTTCCTAGGGAAAGATGTTCCTGCAATCATTTTTCACTAACCACCCACTGTTAATAACTTCAGGAGCCTTCATGTTGATCACAGACTTGAGGTAGGGCACAGAGATCAGAGTTGCAAAATCTAGAGCTTCATGAATGCAGACAGGCAGGTAGAAGGGAAAGGATTCAGTTGACAGAATGGTCAGGCTGCCATGCAAGGTCAGAAGTGAAATGATCCACATGGAAGAGACTTCATGAAAACATCAGCTGTGGGGAAAGGGCCATCAGCATGGGGGCACTGGTGGGTACCAGGACTCTAACCAGCACATGCCAGTCCAGGCAAAGGTGTTCGTCATTCTCCTGCCTTTGGTGCTGCTCCTTATGACTACTTCTTGGCTCTTCTTGTTGGCGTTCTCAGAAGAACAGCTCCAGATTGTGAGCGTAAATGCTCTGCAAGAATGAACTGGCCTTTCCATTTGCCCCTGGTCATTGATTCTCCATCTCTTTGTGTGCTCTCTGCTGGCCCTCAGCCCTTGTCTTCCTTGTGCACCCAGTCCCTCCTTTTTCTTTTCTCTCTGCAGAAGGACAAACCAAAGCCCACTGTGCTGGATCTTACGGATATTACCCTCCGTGCATGTCTGCAAGCCCTCTTACCTCTGCCAAGGCATTATGGAATAACTGTCTGGTTTCTTCAAGAATATGTCAGTAGAAACAGCTAGACACCATAGCAGGTGTGGATGGCCTTGAATCATGGTTGTGCTATGGAAAACAGCTGCTGCAGATGCAGTTGTATGTTGTAAACAGCTCATGTTAGTGTTGTGAAGTCATTAGAGGAACATGATAGTACCATTAGTGGTCTGAAGGCTAAGAAAGCACCTTTCACGATAAACTGGTCGCATCATTTTTATCTGAAAACTGTTACACAAACAAAACCCAAATTCATCAGGAAGTGTGGGGTTTTTTGGTTTTGGTTTGTTTTTTTTTTTCTGGTTGTGTCTTTTTATTCTTTCAACAGAAAAATTAGCATTATGCTATAGTGTTACCCAGTGGCAGGACCTTGTTTAAAGTAAAACAACAAAACAAAATTTAGCAGTGGCTGATAAACAAATGCTGAAGTGGGCTGTATGAATTGTGTTCATACAGCTTGTGTTCAGCTTCTAACAATCTTCTGATTTTATGGTGCAAAAGAGATGGAAGCATTCTGGTTTGATTTGGCTTTATTTCTCAGGCTTCTTTGCTTTTTGTCTTGCTTTTTACTGTTAGATAGATTATCCCCCTTCAGTTTAACTAAAGGGTGACTCTTCATGTGTGGGGGCTGTGTGGTGAGTGGAGCCCGTCCTGCAACATGCCACATGTTGGGGTGTGAAGCTGTTTGGAAATGGCACTTTCAGCATAGATGCTCGCAGCAGAGCACTGCTTTTGATGTATCTTCAGACTTGAACATACGTTGGTAAATCTGCTTTTTTCAGTAGTCTGTTGGTGACTTTTGGAAAAGGATATGCTGACCTGTCCAGGAGACAGATGGGCACCTGCTTTCCAGTATGTTGGCACCTTTTAATACTAATTTATGCTGCTGCTGCTTCAGCTTTAGCTTTACACCCGCTACACTGTTGCTTTGCTTACTGTTGCAGCAATTAAATAGTAGAGTGGCTATTAGAAGTGTGTTTCCAGCTATTCACAGAAAAGTAGTACATACTTAAACTAATAAAACATCACTTATTTTCTTAACTGGTCAAGTGAATTTCTATTTTGCTTTAGCGGATACTGAAATCCCCTCTACCTCATTTGTATTGTTGATAAATGTCAGGGTTTTATACCACATCACATTACTGGAAATAGAATTGAAATATATAAATGTACAATATAGATATATTTTTAGCAGTGAAAAGTAATTTTCTGACGCAATAGCCAAAATAAAGTGCCATGAAGCTATTAGTAGTAAATTGAATTTTTCAGTATGTAATTTAGTATAAATACTGACAAGCTGAAAAAAACCCAACCCAAACAACAAGCGCATATTCATTAGTCATTCAGTTTAGCAGCACAGAGGCAGCAGTCGGCCAGGGTGTGTGTTTTTATGTCTGCTTGAATTGCACACTTCATTTATTTGGACATGGCATAGGCGGCTTTCTCTGTCAGGGCATCACTACACGATTAGCAAGTTGCGCCCCAGGGCAGCTGGGACGCTTTGCTGGGGCAGATGTTCTTTTCAGCTTATTCAGTGGCCGTTGTGGGGTTGTTTACTGTTGTCATAGCTACCTCCATTTCCATAGCAGCCGAGCTGCTGTGTGCGAAGCAAGTGAATATAGTTATAAAAGGATCATATTTTGTTCTGTCTCTATAACTTACCATCTGTCAGCTGACTGTTCATGATGAATTCAGAAACCAATTTAACAGCAGACAGACAATCATTTTTGCTTATATTAAAGTGACAATGGATGAGGATGCAAATAAGTTGGCGCTTCAATGAAATGCTGGTTTTGGGTTTTTTCCCCTTAATTGTAGCAGTTTGGCTTCCAGCACTTTCTCAGACATCACTGAAATCCTTGTCGACAAATGGAAGCGACCGAGTGTCATCTTTTGTACTTGCTCAGGTGTAGGTGTTCCTTACGCTTTCCCTCTCTACTGTCAGCTCATCCCCATGTGCTGCTTCCGAACTCTGATGTTGCACCTGCTTTCACAGATCCTTTGTAATGAATTCTAAATACTCTCCACAGAATTAAACAGCGAATTCATGAGGCTAACAGTGAAGGTATCATGCACCCACAACTGTGGTTTGGTGACATTCATCACTGCGCTCTTCTTAATAGTAGCAATTGGGAACACATGCAACTTTGGGGGTAAATTCAATGTGTGAGCAACGATCCCTTGAATAAAGAACTCATACCTTTTCACTGCAGAGATTTGGTTGAACCTATAGTTTAGCAATGGGGGCAAGAAGATTAGCCCAGTTGTAAATAATGTATTTATTGGTTGATTTTTCCAGATCCTGACATTGATGCTGCCACTGCCATGATGCTTTTGAATACTCCCCCTGAGATACAAGCAGGTTGTGAGTAGATATTTCTATAGCATATAGCAACATAGACATGTAAAGTTAATATTCCTTTTTATAAGTATACAGCATACCAGATAAAAAGAAGGATTTAATGAAGAAATATAACTTCCCTTGTAGACCCTTACACTTCCTTGACCCTTACATGAGTATAATTTTGTCGTTCATGTTACATTCTTTGTTACATGAATAATGGTAATCCATGATCTCTAATGTAAAAGAGGGGTTATTGTTATTCATGACATACACATCATTGAGTAACATACTATTATCCATACTGATAGAAGGACCTGGGGCAACAGCCGGGAGAAAGGCAGGGAAAGAAAAAGCAAAAGAAGAGCGAAGGGTACATGGCATATGGTTTTGTTTTCATTTTGTTTTGATTTGACTCCCATCATGTGAGCTACCACAGCCATCTGGATACTTTCCATTCACTTGGGCACTGTTTCAACTCCTTCCTTGAACACATCCTACCCATTTTGGTTTTTTGCTCTGTCTGATGGAAGGCAGTAGGCAGACTCCAGGGAGCAAGGAGAGGTCTCATTTCCTGCCAGAACTGTCCTGCTCATTCTGTTATCAGACCCAAGGTTTTGATGCTGTGCATTAACAGAGCACTGAAGAGGCCTTGGCCCCCACTGTACTGGGCTGTGCAAATAATGCAGGAATCATCCTGACCCACAGAGCTTGCAGTGAAGGTATTAGAGGAATCCGTAGAGGAATACAGCTTCACAAAAGCAGGGAGTACAAGAAAACAAACATATCACTGGTCATCAAGCACAGTAGTAATGCCAAGTGACAGGCAGCTCTAAAAAATAAAGACAGAAGTTAAAATAGGAGCCATTATCAACCCTGTCTAGCATCACCACTATTGTTCTAGCTCAGATAACCAAATCCAAATTCCAGGGGAAGCCTTGATTCACACTTCGATACTCTGCCTGGGGAAGAGAATCGGTCACCATCAAAGCATTTCCTGTGCAGCCAAGGAAAGCTATTGTCAGCTTGCTTTGTATCCCTGCCAGAGACTTGCTTCTCAAGAAGCTGTCTGCTCTGGAAAGAGAGAATAGTGATCCCTGTCCTCCTCTGTAAAGCAGCCTTCAGGAACTATGCACAGAAAAAGGGCAAGAAATCCCAGCTGTGTGTATGTAGGCAATAGGAAAGATTTTATCAGGGAGAGGAAGTTATCATTGGGCTTAGTGGGAAAAATAAAATGAGAGATCTTCAAAGGAACAGAAAATTAAAGCAGCCAGAGTTGTGGGGCAGAGAAAAGGTGAAAAAAATTTGGGATAGAATGAGAGTGCAGGGGTAAAAAGGTATGTGAGAAAAGGAGACCTAAAGCATTATGTGAATGGAGAAAGATGTGGAAAACAGCATAATCTGAGCTCCTGAAGGAACTAGAGAGCAGGAGAAGATAGCAGACAAGAAAAGGAGAAGATCCATAGTAAGCTGCACATGCTAAACGCATTGCAGATTTTTATCACATGCACATGCTTGTCGGCATTGCGCGTGTTCATGTGGAAGTCATTTGTAGACTTGGGCACTGTCATTTCACGGAGATCATAGCTTGCAGGTTGACAAATGGCTTATTGCTATTTTAGTTGTAGAGGTTGCTCTGAGGAAGAAAATTCAAGCCTTCTACAAGTTTGGCATATCTCTCCCCACATGTCACCTTCCCAGTGGGCTGTTGTGTCAGGATGTCAAAAGTGAGAGGGAGATGAAAGCAGAAAGGTGGCTCCTCATTCATATTGCTCACTCCTCGATGTCTGCAAGTAACAAGGCCACTTTCTGTACCTTTATACTCCTCAGAAGTTCATGAACCCTTCCAAATGCTGGGTAGAATTGGCTACTGCCAGAAGGAAAGCACACAAGTTTTCATTGTAACCTCAGAAATCCTCTAAAGTCAAAAGGAGAAATGTTTGTGTGTGTGTGAATGGATACCTGAGGAAGTAAATCAGCCTGTCCTGTGAATTGCAGTTGTGTCTCATCTATCATATAAGGAAAATCTTAGGCAACATAAAGCAAATGAACTACTACTGCACATTAAGAAACAATTGCATGAAAAATCAAATTTGAAATTAGTTTTCAAATAAAAGGCAGTTGAGGTATAAAAATTTAATTGCAATGCTAAACATCATCTCAAAGCTCACAGTTCATTCTCTGCTCTATCAGTGACTACAGTGGTCTTTAAGTCAAACTGTGAATCCTCTGGGCAGTAAGTGCTCTGGTACTGTTTGATCCTTCTTGTATCAGACTGTGGTGTGTAGCATGTGCTCAAGCCACCAGGGCTGCAAAACGCTTACCTAGAAGTGATTTGAAGAGGGAGAAACATGGTTTACAGTTTGTCCAGAGGTGTTAATACCTGACTGAAAACACCCTTTTGGTCTGCACAACTGACTCTTGAGTGTGCTAGTGACTTCCACAACAAAGACAATCAGAGGCAGGCAGAACTTGAGTGTCATTTCACAGTGTAACAACTTGACAAGTCAGAAAGTTTAAAACACCATTCCATTAAGGCCCTTGCCTGTCCTACAGACATTTAGCCATTGTTGTGAAACAGTCTTGATTCATGATTGTATGTGTAGTCACGTGGGTTGGCTTTTGACTTTGAAGGTAGCTTCTTGGATTAAAAGCTGCTTTTCAAGCAGGATAAAAATCCATGCTCATCTAGGCAATGTGGATGGTAAAAGCTTCTTTAGGGTGAAGTTAGCTACAGCCATTTTTCCAAGTCTTATTAATATTTATTCTTTTAGTCTGTCAGAAAGGAACACCATTTCAGTGACATTAGAAAATCAAGAGTAAACTATTCCTGCTCTGTAACAGATTGATTAATTAGTTTTACTGTTTAAATGACCGTTTAAAATTTCATACCCATGTGTGAAACACTGCTAACACCCAAACATGAATTCTAAAATCTGCTTTTGCTTTTATACGGAATCTTAAAATGGTGTCTTAGCTGGCACAAACATTGCTTACCATTTACCTCAATCACACCAAGCATTAGTTTTCATGCAAAAAAAAATGGCAGAGTAAAAGAGTAGAACACTGGTATTAAGATTATTTTGTCTTTGTGGGGGGGTTACTTTATTTACTCAAGAAACTAATAGTTCACATTGTCAGTAAAGGTTGTAAATAATGCAATTATAGTTGGGGTGTTGACATCAGAAATTAATTTCTGAAATATTAATACTTTGCAGTATTTTCACAGACCAAATACCTCTAGATTGTAACTAAAGGCAGAAGCTCAAATTAGCCTGCTCTCTGCAAGACTCTACTGAAACATACAGTCCAGCTGGCACCAAGAATAAAACATGAAAGATGCTGTGATATGCTAGGAAAGAGCATGTAGGAAAATAGTTTTTAATACTTTTGCTTCAGTTTATGAAAGTCCTTGTTTTTCATCAAGTTTTGTATGGTTTGATTATGTCTAAAAAGAAACAACAACTGAAACACCTGCTTTCTTCAGTAGTAGCTATCACAAGTTACAAATCCTTTGGATTTTATTAGTAGCCAGTACATGAGTATTAATTCCAAAATACCTGACTTGCACTGAAAGCTGTATTTTGACCTGCAGGGAACTGTGTACTGGCTGGGCCATCTTGGGCACCTTGCATCTAATTTCTGTGCCTGTTTTCCCTGGTGGAAATCTAGTTCACAGAGGGGACAGAGGAAAAGGAGATGGTGAACAAATGGTAAAGCTCAATTTATAAGTCATGGCTACTAACTCAATGAAGTCCATGGGCTAGCTTTGTACAATTGTTAAGATTTTCAATACTTAACTCTTACCAATGTTTTGGAAGTAGATGTTACCAACTTTCACTCCGGTGTAACTTTCCCAGCTCTTAAGAGTGCAGCATCCATGTCGTTTAGTCTTGTCAAACCATTGAGTTTTGCTGTGAATAAAATGGAGATTGGTTTTGGTGGTTTTGCAGTCTGTTTGGATTTCCTGAGATTCAAGTCACTGTAAGCTTTTTAAGTAGCAATTCCTTCTTAATTGGTGAGGTCATTCTGAACTTGGAACCATTTGCTCTTCACGAAGGACAACTAAGTAGGGCATGTGTGTATTGTATTGCTGCTACTGCTAGTGAAAGTGTTGAGGTCAGAGTGATTATACTGGAAATCTAGATTTAATTCAAGAACCTCCTGACTCAGTGGTATTACACATAGCTTCAAAAGCATGGATATTCCTTTGCCTGTTGCTGTATAATTTGGGAATTGCACGCAAATGTAAATACATTGCTCAAGCTGAAATTTAATACTCCAAACAGCTATAAACACTGCCTGCAGAAAGGGTTTTGATAGAAACCAGGAAACTGAGAGTCCTCTCAGCTCTGAACACCCATCTTATTTTCAGTACTGCTTACCGTTACTCCCCCAGGTTAGCTGGAAAGTGGTGGCCTTCAAGAGACTTTGCGGTACTGGTTTTGTAGGTGCTTCCTTACAGAAGACTAAAGCGCTGTGGTAAAGGTGTTTGAGAATGTGGAGTTTTGCTGAGTGCTTTTTGAAAAGCAGGCTTTCCAAGGGTGAGATCAATGTCTCTCTGGTTTGGAAATTTTTATTAATCTTCGTCTCAAAGCATATAAACCCCACAACAGATACATATATTTTAAATTTGGAGGGAGGAAGAGTAATTTCCTAAAGATATCTACTAATTATGTACTTCTAAAAGTATACCCTGATGAAATTTACTTTTTAATCTAATCTAAGTGGATTCCATATGTGGAAGAGATATTTGGAGGAATTAAAACAAAAACATATATATTAAATTGCCTTAGTAATAGATAGAAATCCTCCAAATAGGGTCAAATAGAACAAGTTGTTTTCTTGGGACATTTTTATTGTATATGAAACCTGATAAATGTAATATTCTGTTTGTACTGCTTGTGGACAAGTCACTTACTATAATTTGCTGTTCAGCTTCCAGACTAGCTTTTTGTATCAGAAAATGACAAATTATTGACAGTAAAATATTTCATTAAGCTTTGCTTACAATTCTGTATCGAAGTGAAAATTGGGAAAAAAAAGACATTTTCATAGGGTTGAAACTTTCCTTCCCAGTTGCTGGGATTTTTTGGGGAATGACATCCTCAACTTCTATTAAAGAGGGGTTTTTTTTCCTTGTTTGCTTGTTTTTACTTCAGTGTTTCAGTATTAAGTAATTAAAGTGAGAAAATAGAACCATAAAGAAAATGTACTTTCATAAATGCTTTCTTTCTCCCATTGCCTCATATTCTGATTTAGCAGCGTGGTTGAGTTTGTTGTTGAGCAGTTCCAGCATCACCAAAATGGAGAATCATTAGTTATGGTTTTCTACTTATACAAAAAATAACTCAGCAGATTGAATTATTTTTATTAAATGTCCTTAGACAAGGTATGAGTATGATAGGATTATCAGGATACACTTCCCTCCCCTGTCTCAAATTTTTATTTAGAGTAAATGGCTTGTTGGATGCATCCTTTATTTGCAGTTTGTTAGGACTACAGACTGTGGAATTTAAGAGCTGTAAAATTGTCCTTACTCAGTAAAATAGAAGAAGTTAGGCAGATGGCATCCAATTTATGTCTGGGATAAGAGAGCTGAAGTGAATAAAGTTACACATTTGGCAGATAACATTTGGTTTTGGCAACTTCTGATGTCCCATCAATTATACATCATTAGCAATTTCCTATTTTCAGCTCTTGTAACCTGAGATAAAGTATTCTGCTAAACACTTTCCTGGAAGAAAGATTGGCAGAAGAAAGCTGAAGCTGACAGATGTTAGCAGAAACTCAGTATCTCTTGTCTATAATGATTTCTTCTGCAATACAGAAGATGGGTCAGGGAAGAGAGCCCTGAGATAAATGCATGTGCTACATAATGACAGAAAAGGCAGAGAACAAGTATGTCCCTATATGATACTTTTAAAGTTTGTTTTCAATAAATACTGTTCAGTCTTCCTCACTAGTCTAAATATGGGCTACTTTGAATGAGGCAGTGTGAGGAAGTATATGCTTGTTTCTCACATGACATAAGGAAAATGTTTGTTACCTCTCTTTGAATTTTCTTGATTTACAGCAAATCACTCTCAGCACTGATACTTCATTTAACTTCATGTACCAGTATTTAACCAAGAAGTTGTTTTCCTTATTTAGTGAGCTATCTATTTAATATTTCCTCCTTCTTTCCATATCTGTTTTGCCAAATTGCTATACTGTGTGTTAGACAATCAAATCTTCGGGGAAGGACCCAGTCTATCATGGTTTTGATTGTTGTGAAGGTCTTGGATGAAGTTGGTCACTCAGCTAGATGGGGAAAGTTTGCTTCACACTCACACACACTTGTAAGAGATGATGGATGCAATCTGTGAAGAAATACCATGAAAGAAGTCCATAGTTTGAGGTAGTCTACTCACAGGTAATGTGCACACAAGACCATGTTCTGAATTAGAACAGTCCTTCTCTGGCCGTGGAGTGATCATGTGGCCTTATATGTATTTTCCACCTCCACAGGCTGAGTACAAACTGCAAAACACCACTGGATTTTTGAGGGCTTCTGTTGCATCTTTTTTAACACTATCTGAACAGAGTGTTTTGATGGAGTCCAATTACAGGCACTGTCCTATACGGCATTCACCTTTTTTTTAATTCTCATTTTTTGACATTGGATGCATTGCTTCTCACCGCAGTTAGCTGGAGACTTAAAATGCTGACAGATCCTACTCAGGTTGTAGAATTCCACAAGAGCAGCATCAGATGCATTTTCCTGTTCATGCAGTAGATTAGGGACAGTTTCTCTGTACACGGTTTAATTCTATTCCAAAGTATTTCCTGAGATTAAGCTTCCTGAGTGCAGAATGAGATCCAATGTCTCCTTGAAAGCATAGCAGTGATGAAAGCTGAAAGGTGAATAATTACTTTGTTGTTTCAGACTCTTGCGTTTCACTGGGAACATTTGTGAAAGAGAAAACCTTTATCAAAGAGATGCACAGATCTTTCCACATTGTTTTCTTGAGCTGAGTTTTTCAAACATAAACACCTCTCTGGCACTTGCACAGAAAAGGTGTAAATTACATTTCACACCTCTGCGTAGGCATTGGGAACCATGTAACCTGCCTGTACTGTTGGTTAAAGAAGCATTAGAAAAGAGTAGTCTGGACTGTTAGGTGTTAGTCCAGACTGGCACTGATAGAAGATGTGGCTTCTGAGAGATGATAGGGCTTATAGTATATTCCACACCTTGAATCTTCAATTTAAAATACAAATACCTCACCTCAAAGCATGGTTTTGAAACGTAATTAAAGCTTGTAAAGCATACATGTATCTTTGGAAAAAAAAGCACCACATATTTTCCAGTAAATAATCTACAACCCATCAAAAGTATCAACATGTGGAAATAATTCCTTGGATAATAACCAGCCATCTTCATACAGTCTGCATAAAGGCAGGGAAATTGTTTTAGTAGTTTATATACCTAGATTTTTTATAAAATAAAGTCATTACTGTCATTTTAGGAAGGATGATTATTGCTGCTTTACATGCTCTAAGTAGAGATATGTGAGCAATAGTAACTAGTAATTAATCTCTTCTACTGTTGAATTATTTTGATCCTGCTTTTCATTTCAGATTTAGAATGCTACAGAAACTAATTTACCAGCTGATTGTGGTGGGTTGGTTTTTTTTCATTATGGTTCCTGCTGTTTACTGAAGTGATGCACTGCATCATCCAGTGTCCTCTTTCAGTTGATCCCTTGCATACAACCTTTCTGTTTGTCTGTCAGCGTAACTGTATGAGTGATGTAGTGGTATGGCTACATCATAATTCAGAGCATTTTGGGAAACAAAACTAACAATTAGTAGCAATAACATTGCTGTTGCAAACTGAACTAGTTACTGAATTCTGTGTAGTGCTTTCAGTATACAGAGCTGTGGCATACTTCAGGGAAAAGTTAGAATCATAGAATTATAGTTAAAACCTCTTCTGGCATCAGCAGTCCTGTTGAAGCCTTTCAGTGAATGCCATATGCTGAACAGACCAGACATACCTGAAGTGAATTTCATAGGCAGGAGTAGGTAGCAAGTTGTCTCTTTGGGGATATTTTCAGAGGACAGGAGACTTCTATATTCTCTCTCTTCTTTCTCTCTTTTTTTTTTTTTTTTTTTTTTTTTAGACAGTTTTTAATTCCTGAAGGGAAGATGGGACTGGGGGCAGGGGGAGAGGGGGTGTGTGCTTTGAGGGATGTTTTTAAATGTCAATCTTCTGAAGCAAGTGTTCTGAGTAGCACACTTTGACTTGTAAGCCAGCAAAGTGTTGAGGAAGATGGAGGATGGGTTTGAGCAGGGATGTCAGCATGCAGAAAGTCTAAGCTCTGACATTTAGCAGTGTATTTTGTACATATAGGAGTGCAAGTAGAAAGGAAACTTGGAGAACTTAAAGAGCTGAGACAGTATTTTTGGAGAAGTGATGGGAAAATGAACAGATTTTTTTTTAAGAAGCAATGGGAGTGGTCAATAAGGCAGAGGGGGTAGGAGAGGAGAGAGAATAAGATAAGCATCAGCTATCTCTACCAAAGAGACCAAGATAATTAGGTAAACATGGAAAGAAGAGTTTGTGCATCAAGGAGCCTGTTGCTCTCTTTTTGCAGTAGAACTTGCAGTTCTAGCATCCATAGCTAACTGATACGTCACAGAGTGCATATGTGTAAATGTTTCGTTTCAATATAAAACCTTATGGTTTGTATTGGAGTAAAGAGAAATTTTCCAGATCTTGTTCAAAACTTCTAGTTCATTTCTTTTAACAGGAACTTGTAAATATAGATAAACTGTACTTAAATGTAGATAAACTGTACTGTGAAGTACAGTCTGCACTCTTCGTCTCTCCCTCTTGAAAGCCTGTTGGAAAAAGTATGCCCATAAAAACTTCTGTCTTTTTATCAATATTTAGGTATTTAGCAGGTGTCCCTGCTACTTTGAATTTACATGATAGCTGTGCATTTTAGCCATATCCTTGAGGCTGTACTTAAGCACCTAAATATAAGTGACCTGTTCTTCAGAGGTGCTCAAAAGCAAAGGTGGGTATAGCACAGTGACAGGATTTGATTAGGGTGATGATGTGCTCTCATAAGCAGGAGGAAGATTATTTTTCCAGAACTAATGTGTGGTCTGGAGCGAAACAAGGTGAGAGCATCAGGATAGCAAGAAGGGAGGTGTGGATCTGTCTTGGTGTTGACAGGGAATTGAAATGTACCTCAGCAGCTTAGAAACAATGTACTTCTGAACCTGTATTTCTCTGCCTCAGAATACACTGATATTCCTGGGTGTGAGCATTTAAGTTGGGCGTGTAAAGTGTATGTGTTGATTCATGGACTGAATTATTTTTCTAGTCTCTGTAATTTGTTTTAAAATAAAATTCTGTAGGTGTATATAAAGTGATGTGGTTTACATTTATCTTAAATGTATTTATATAATATCTCTGTGTTTAAAAATAACACAGGGTAATAATCATCATTTTCTTTTTTTCGGACATTCCCCATTAGGGGAAGGTATGATATGAACAAAGACTTATACTAAAAAAAAAAGTGAGTGAACTGGCTAGCCATGGATGCTAAAGCAGCATGTTCGGGTTGAAGCTGTTGGAAGTTAACTGTTCCAACCTGCAGGGACATGATAGCTGTGCAAATAAATGGCATTATGCATAAGTTCATGGTAGACACCTAGGATAAGAACTGTGTTCATTAGTCCCTCTTTCCACAGTGGAGGAGGAAAATGCTGAGGACCTACTAAGGACAGACTCTTCCTTTGGTGGTGCCTTGCTAGTGCTTCCTCTGCTGAATCTTTGAATCTGCTGAATCTCTGAAGGAATCTTCAGCTGGGAGGGTTAGCTGTCCTAGGCTGGGCAGTGCACAGAAACATGCCTGAGTAGACAAGAAGTACTCAGTTGTAGGCTAAAATGTTGCTGGCCAGAGCTGCATTTTTTGGTTTATAGCCCAGTTAAAAGGCCCCAGTGAAATCTCTCATTTGCAGTGGCCAGTACCTGCCCAGTTTGTCGTCAGTGGCATCAGTGCACTGCGTTGGATGAGTGAGGCTCAGGTGTGACCCAGCCATGCGCCGGAGGAGCATGACTGCCAGCAGGCTGGGTGACAGAGGTCATTGGTGGCAAGAGAGAGGCGAATTAGTGGTGTGGAGCTAATGCCTTTAAGTCTTTTCTATTTTCCTTTCTGGTGAATCCACATTTGTAGTTAGTATTTTATTTTGCGGGAGACAGAGGCCAAGAGATTGCTGCTCAGAAAAGTATGTTGGGATGATAAAAAGCTATGACCATTGGTATTGCAGAAAAGTGCTTCTATTCTGTTTGCCTGTAAAGAATCATCGTTTCTTACTGTAGATGAAACAGATACATCTATCCTTATAGCTGGTTTTAACTCTTAAGCATATGCATTCCCAGCAGCAGAACGGAGATTACCAAACAAAAGTGATTTGGTTGTACAAGGAATAATCTGCAGCAACTGGGTCAGGCAATGGCTTCCACAAACCATGTTACCATTGGTTGACATTGATTTTTTTGCCATGAAAACAGCATTGGAAATAGCATGGCATTCACAAGAGTTGAGTCTGAGATGTTCACGGTAAGCAGTGTACTACACAAACCTCTCTAATGTTTTCTCAAGTCATTGAAAAGCTTAAGTTCCGCATTTTGCTCCTACATTTTTCTAAGTTTTTCTTTAAAAGAAAAAATATTCTTGTTTTAATTTGTTTTTTAGTTCCTCCGGGAGTGATACAAAATGGAGCTCGAGTTCTGAGTAGAGGAATATTTCCTGGAGCCAGGCCATTGCCAATCAACCCAATAGGAAGCATGGCTGTTGCAGTAAGGTAAGAGTGGCTCATTATGGGATCTTTATGAAATAAATCAGCATTTTACAGAGAATGTAAAAGTTCATGTAAGCTCTGTCCAACAGATACTTCACTGCTTGCTAATGCTTCTGAAGATCTAAATGAAATAAAACTCTTTGCAGGATAGTCATGGCATATCTGTATGTTGCACCCTGGTTTGTAAAAAGCAGTTTTATTTTCACTAGTAAATTGCAGGCAGTTTATGGTGAAAAACTCCTACAATGACGTGGTTTTCTAAGTGCAAATGCTTTTCCCTGCTGCTCCTTCCTCCCTCCCTTTTCCTAGACACCTTTTCCTGGATTAAATAGCAGTGAAAGAATATCAATAATATTAAAGCAAATTCTGAAAGACATCCAAATGTACAGCTGTCATTTTGTTATTAACTTAGATCTCTGTGAGTCAGTTTGTTTCACTACAGTTTCCATTTCAAGTTTATACTGAAATGTTCAAGGGTGAAATGTTGTTTGAAGATACTCAACTTTTTTAGAAAGGAGGGCAGTAAGAGACATCTAGTGATGGCAGTAAGAACTGTGGTTCAGTGGTTTGATTTACTTAAAGGAGTGATGGTTTATTGGTGGAATAACAGTTTGCCTCAGGTGTTGCTACATTTTCAGTTAGTCACAACAGAGATTAACTTGGTGAAGTGGCCAGTGCCCTTGTCTTTCAGAACTCTCAGTATCTGTAAAAGCTATTTCAGCTCAGGCAGTTGGGTATTCTGGGTGGGGTTTCACAGTTAGCACTGACCCCACTTTGCTGGGCTCTTCCAGTTACACCTTCTGATCTTAGTAAATGGCTGCAGGGCAGTGAAATAAAGTATGTTGATAGCTACTTACACCATTATTATTTACTTGATATTTTTTTCCCATTTGCTCTATTTTATCCCTTTTCAGAATCAATGTTTAGCCCTTTGGGTGCAGTATTTCCATCCCATAAGTGGAGAGGGAGAGAGAACCTATGGCATTCATATACTCTTGATGCTTAAAATGCATAGAGGGGAAGACACTAATTGGAATAAAATCCATATTTTTTGATGGGAAGCTGTTTCAGCAATTTTTCACATTTGCTGCACTGAAGCAATGCAACCCTGAGGGTTATGCTCCAGAATTCTGCAGAGTTCCTCTCCCTCTTGCTTTACCACAGTCTGGCCTTGCTAGCAGTGGAGGTCAACCATCTTCAGTAGCTTTGCTGCTGGCTTTAGCCAGGACTTGTATTCTGCTCCAGTGGGGATTGCAGAGCTGGCGAATGCTGGATCATAAATTATGTATCATTTTTATGAGGTATCCAAGCTGATTGGATCACATAATGATCACATAGTATTCTCTCTTGAGTTTATCTGCATTTCCAACTTAGGCCATGTCTCATAGTCAGGGTTGACGTAAGGAGGAGATAGAACTGTTTTTCCTTCCAGGCTACTTGAAAACTTCCTTCTGTGTAGAAATCCTCTAATTACTATGCTGTAAGGCTATACATAGTTAAATTTTATGTGTTTTCTGAGGCCTACTACTCGTGTTTTTTCCCAGCAGGTAGAATAGGATCTTTACCAGCTACCTGCTAATGTAGATTTGAAAATTAGGGATTTTACCCCTCGCTTGCTTATGTTATTTTTGCTCCAACTCGGGGGGAAAAAAAAAAAAAAAGGCATTTATAATTAGTTAATGCAGACATTTCTAATGCTTTTTGTTCTCTTCTCTAGCCTTAGGCAGTATTAGAAACAGCTTGCTATGAATATATTCCTGGTCTGCATGATGTCTGCTCATATTTAAGGGCTCCTGCAATATCTCCCCTTCTAATTGTTGAAAAGAGAGTGGCAACGGGCTTCTTCTCTTCAGCTTTGAAAGCTTTTGAAAAGTTGGGGGACTCTCTGCAATAGAGCGAGTTCAGCAGGCAGTTTTGTCTTGTTTCTCTCAGGAAGACTAAGATTCAGAATTTATTTAGGAATATGAGTCTGCCTGCATGATGGCCTTAGAACATCATCTGATCCTCTCAAAACTGGATACTTCTGTAATCAGTTACTGTAAAAATGACACCCTGTCTGTTGGTGCTTACCCTTCTCAGATACACAGGGGTAAATAGAAACTGTTATTTTCATCTTCCAGCTTTCATGAGGGAGGTCTGCTGGGCAGCCATGGGTGGTGGTGCAGTCTCCTGTTACAGTTACCTGCAGAAATAATGTTCTTCTGCCTATATACTGAGAAGCCAGTCAGCTTCTCTCCCAAGATTTTTTTACTCAAATGTGTGTTTTCTTGAGAAGTATTCCTTTGGTACTTTAAATAAAAGGCCTGAAACCACCTAAAAAGGTGGATTTCGTCATTCATACAGGAGACCTTTAATGGTAGTGGATGCTTGCATAATAAATTAAACCTCTTAGTTTTCTTTAGTTACCATGTGTAGGAGTTATGGGTTCTTCTGTAAGTTGCTCGTCTTTTATTGGCAATTCCTTGCTGTCTGAACTGTATATTTCATTCTGTGTTTATTTCCTCAATACTTTAATGGTCTGGTTTTGTTGTCCCCCAAACTGCATGCAAATAACTTACAGTAAGTTGTCCTGTTGTGCAGACTGCCATTAGTATCAAAATAGAGTAACAGAAAATTTGAACTTGGGTTAAATTTGCAGTTGTAATTAGGTGAGTGTTCTGACGAATATGTTATTTGGAAAGGAAGCCAAATCTGGATTGGACTAAGATGCTGGAATCTCTGATTTCTGTGTGTTAGCTCCCATCAGTTAGAAACTTTACTGTGCTACCCTTCTTCAACAGTGTGACTGAATGCATTAGTGTATTTTGTTCCTGCACAAGGTATCAGTGTGTTGCTGTTCCCATGTAATTACATGCAATTACTTTATTTTTTATATATAAAACAAAGTATAATTGAATTGAGTAGTTTGGATTAAAAAACACTACCGAAAAGTATTTAACAAACATGGCAAATCCAGCACTTTCCACTAATAAAGAACAGCAATCGAGGAGAGCATCATTATGTTATAGTGCATTTGGCTTAAATTGCACAAGTAGGCCTTTTGTTCCAAACTAATCTACAAATGGAAAAGGCATCCCACACTATTTTTACTTTGAAAATCATCCTCTAGTGTTAAATCGCCACAGCAGAACATAATTGGATGTGTTTTGACAGCAACTTTTATTTTACTTTATTCGCACCACTTTTAGTTCTTTACCATCCGTATTTTCCACGTTGTGGCTGACAAATCTGAGACCTGCCCAAAGACAGCAAAAGATAACACTTCAAAGCTGCACAGCATGTAGCATGTCTCTAGCATGAGATCCATCATATATATTTTTGCAATATCCCCATACAGATCCATGAGAATCTAAAAGCAAATGAAGTGGTAGTCTGGATATGTAGAAAAGAAAATACTGACTTGCAGAGTATTAAATGAAAACAAGCCAAGCCAGTTATGTGCCAAGGAGTTTGTTGTGTTTTGAAGGTGAGCTCTTGTTCTGACTACGTACGTTCATTGGAAAGTACTTTTTAAATGTTTACTTTGGAGAACTTTTGTGTCCACTTCAGTAGCCTCAGTCTCTTATCAAAGTGGCCAGTGGATCTGCCAATGTGCATCTTGGCAAGGTGCAAGATGCTCTATCATACGTAATCAACTTCCTTGTGAATAAGGTGTTAGCAGTTACACCAGCCCTTTGGAAGAGCACACACTTGGTAGCTGACAAAATATTAGAGCTGTTTGAACTATGATTTCAGTACATTCAAAAGAAAACTTCCACCATGATGTTTGCATTTTTGTCATGTATCCTTAGTTCATGAATGGTGTGTGTCTGTGACCGCGTCCTGCCGCAGTGCAGCAGACGTACTGAGCCTAATCCTCAGCTGCCTGATGCAGGCAAGTCAGATCCACTGAGGTGAGGTTGTTGGGAGTTTCACTCCAGAGAATCTCACTAGCTGTGAAGCACAGGCTTTGTAAGTTGGTCCAGTTTATTCTGCAAAATATTCTTTACAAAATATCCTTGGTAATTTTTATGTATTAGTCCTTTTTTCTTTTCCTTTGCCCCAAATGTTCACTGCTACAGAGGCCACTGAACAGCATTCGGATGAGCTCCCAGGGGATATAGGGTTTGTGAAACTCTGGTCTTTGGTGCATTTTGTACCATGTAGGTTCTACTTCCCCATTGTTTTGGCCTTAATCTAGGTGCTGTTAGTCCTGGCCAGCAGGGTTTAGCAGCCTGTTCAGTGGTATGTTCTGATGGAAAGGCCAAATGAAAACCCCATCCCGTAACACTAGCTATTGGTCTCTTCTCCCAAGTTACTAATGATAAAATGAGAGGAAATGGCCTTAATTTGCATTAGGGGAGGTTTAGATTAGATATTAGGAAGAAATTCTTCACTGACAGGGTGGTTAGGCACTGGAACAGGCTGCCCAGGGAGGCAGTGGAGTCATCATCCCTGGAGGTATTTAAAAAATAAATGGACGTAGCACTTGAGGCTATGGTCTAGTGGATAGAGAGGTGTTAGGATGAAGGGTGGACCTGATGATCCTAGAGGTCCTTTCCAACCCTAATGATTCTATGATTCTATCAAATGTACCACAGATGGAGGTGAAAAAGAGGGAAGAAGAGTTCACAGCCACCTTGGTGGGAAACTTTAAGGAGTAGGTAAAACCCTTAGGATTTCAGAAGAGCTAAGCAGAGCCAGGCCAGTAAAGATGCTTTGGCTGGATTTGCCATTTTCTTTCTTTGTCAATGCATCAAAAATGTCAGGATGGAGGACAGACTTCATTGCTTAACTGCCTTTTTTTAGCGCATATTTCCCGGAATTAATCTAAGCTATTTTTTCTGGCTAGTTGAAAACTTAGCCAAAACTTTTTCATGTGCCACTTATGTCTAGGTAATAGGTTAAATTACTTTTGGTAGTGTGGTAGTGTTTGTTAGAAACACTTTCATTTTTACATTATTGCAGGCTAAAAATAAAAATTAATGAGAAAATACTTTACGGTTTTTTCCCCCTTATTTTTTTCAATTCTCCTTTGTCACCAAACATTTGTAGCTTCTCAAGGAATTAAACAATTATCTGTAAATTGCAAGCACAGTATTCCCAGGGAACTCTCCAAAGTAAAATATTTTCCATTCACATTTCCAAGAAAAAATGGTGAAAGCCATCCAATATGGATGACTTCCAGGCTTCCAGGGAAAGCAAGTGCATCCACACTGGCAGAGCTACTGCTCTTCTTTTATTTTGGAAAAAAATTAATAAAAGCAACAAAAAACTCCCCAAATGTGACATTAACAAACCCTACCTACTTCATCACAAGTAGATTTTAAAATAACTGTTCTTTTTCTGCTATTAATGCCACAGTTCCTTGTGCAGCTCCTGTTTGTTGGTGTGTGACAAGAATGAGTTTTTTGCCTGCATTTATTCAAAGATGGAAGATCGTTATTTATTATTATTTTCACTTTAAATTTATAGGGCAATTACTAGATTATTCCTCAGGCCTGGCTTTCATTATGGTGACTTTATTTCTCATGCTGGCTTTATTTTTGCTTATTTTTTCCTCCCTTGCAGCAGCCATTCAAGCAGTGATTAATTAAACCAAACATGCACAGCATAGATGCCAAAGCAGAAGTTAAAACTGTATACTTACATTTTCTGTGAACAATTATTTTTGCTTAGGTAAAGGAACTAGTAGGTACTTCCTTTAAGTGTATATACTTAATGTTCTTGCTTATTACTGACTTGATCAGCCTAACAAAACCCCAAGTTGTCCTTGTTGCATTGCATTCCCCTTCACCACCAACAGGCAGGATGAGTTACCAGTTACCCTTGGAACTGAAGGAATCTTTTAGTAACTAAAGCACAAAAATACTGGATAACTTGATTATTCTTTTTTTGGAAAATGCAGAGGACCACATCTGTCTTAACTTCAGATCTGCTGTTGATGCTGACAGAGTGCTTTCTGCTGCCAGATCATAGCTCATATTTACTGTGGTCCTTTGCATACAGTTATGCTATGAAGTACCTTTGTAAGTGCTTCTGTCAGTAGTGTGACCAACTTGTTGACTTTTAACTCAGTAACTCCTGATAGACTCTCATCATAGAGCAAGTAAGCACCACTTATATTTCATATGCTTGCTCATCCTCCTGTCTGACGGTATATAGCAGTTTTAAGTAAAATTTCAACTACCTGTAGCTAAAAGTTCTGACTGTCCTGAATTTCCCATTGAAATTATGTTACCTGTACAGTAAAAAAAGAGTTGTGGGTTTGTTTTGTTTTGTTTTGTCTTTGGTTGGTTGGTTGTTTTTTCTGTTTGTTTTGTTTTGGGGGTTTTTTCTGTGTGTTTTTTTGTGTTTGTGTGTGTGTGGTTTTTGGCTGGTTGGTTGGTTTTGGTTGTTGGGCTTTTTTTGTTGTTTTTTGGGGTTGTTTTTTTTTAGAAAACCTGGAACCTGTCAAAATCCACAAATTAAACTTACCTGTACTGCTTTCTTTGTATCTTTTAACTGGGTGCTTCCAACAATATATTGTAACTGTCACCTGTGGGTATACAATATCTGTCATCCAGAAGGATCA
This sequence comes from Megaceryle maxima, assembly GCA_024605025.1. Classification (NCBI taxonomy): domain Eukaryota; kingdom Metazoa; phylum Chordata; class Aves; order Coraciiformes; family Cerylidae; genus Megaceryle; species Megaceryle maxima. The sequence continues at coordinate 62,098 of JANHGN010026017.1, forward strand.
GAGATAGATAAGGTCATTTTTAAACTCCATGTAGGTTTTCTTTATTCACTGAAGGAATATACCTGTCTCTGATGTTGAATACAGTAAGTAATTTTCAGCAAAATTTCCTGCCATTTTACAAACAGAATGTTATTACTTTTTTAAAAAAAAAAAAAAAAAAAAAAAAGTTAGTAGAAACATTTAAGGAACATATATCTCTTCTTGGTAAAATGACTGAGACTCTCATCCCTAGGAAAACCTTTTTGGAAGGCAGAGTCACTAACACTGTGCAAAGGATATTATTTCCTTACTGACTTGAGATCCAGCTGCTATGAGTCCCATCTGTGTCCTGATGACATTAGTAGCAGTATTCCTATTAATTAACAATGGGAGTGGAGTCAGAGTTGGGCTTTCAGCTCTACAGTGCTTGAGGGTTGTGTTGTTATCCTACAGCCAAATTGAAGTACTTGTAAAAGAATCTGTGCATGGTACTGTGTAACTATGGTTAAGATACCTCAAACATATCAAAATGTCCATGGCAGTAGGATGGAAAGCTTTAGAGCCTGTCCCATGGACTTTCCTGAAAGGGTAAATCAGTACTGTAGAATATGTGAAAATAGTTTCTGGAAACTATGAAATTAAGTTCTAAACAAAAAAAAAAAAAAGGGGGGGGGGGGCAAGATAAGGTATTACTTGAAATAAATTTCCTTCACCCTTACAGCCTTTACAGTAAGCACAGAATTCTTAAGAAACCTTGCTTCCCCTCTGTAATTCAAAAATAATCCAAACATCAGAGTAAGCACTTGTTTAAAAATCTGTTACTGTTTCAGTAACAAAGTTAGGCGATTTACAACCAGAACTGTGAGCAAAAATAGATTCAGCTGGCCAAAATCTATCTGCTGAAACCCAGGAGAGTTCTGTCCACTGATGATCTAGATTGAACTTAGTAGATCACAAATTCATTTCTTAGCAAGTATGTGACTGTATAAGAGTAATAAATACAAAGCTTTAGAATGTCTAAGAAGCGTGTATGGAATATGAGTGGTCTAGATATTAGTTTATTCAACTCTTACTAATCTACTAATATCAATGATAAGTAATTTTTCTTATGTTTGAGCTGTTGCATCTCAAGATACAAATTAGATTAATTGACTTTGAGGGTACATGACTTTTGCTCTTGCGAATATCCTAAATCACTCTGCCTGTATAACCCGTTTTCATTCTTGGAGATGTGCTTTGCTAATTCTCTCCTTGACCTGCTTTCTCTTCCTTTTTTATTTTCCCAAGCAGAACTGGTTGGAAATCTTTCAAAATGTAAGTGAAAACCAAAAATTTTTCTGAGATGCAAATGCTGTCCATTTCCTGACCAGTTCCCTATAGATAACTTTCTTATGAAGTGTATTGGTATTTCCTTTCCTCCCATTTTTTTTACATCATTTCTTTTTTGCACCTTTCTTTGGACTTCTGTTTATCATCCCTATTTGCAGTCACTCCCTGTGGAATGCTAACCCCATAGTAGTACACCTTCTCCCTGGACGTTTCTTCTGTGATCCCTGGGCCTTGCATTGTACTTTTTATGATTTTTTAAAAGGATTGCAATCTGGAGTAAGTCCCAGTGGCAGAGCTTTTGAATCCAAATTATAGCCCCTTTATGTAAAACCAAACACTAGAGACTCAAGAGTGGGGTATATCAGGGATATCTTCTTGACACATGGCTTCTCTGCTCCGTGGAACTGTAGCTTTCCATTTATCAATAGTGTCTCAGTACAAACTAGCAAATAGGAGCACATGTAGTAACATGAAAATGGGCATCTTGATTTAAATCCCATCTGTTAGAAGCCTTGTTCACTAATAAACTAGGCAGTAGGAATCCCATTTGGGTTCCCACCTACTCTGTCCTCTGTTTGTTTCCTTGGAGCAAGAACTTATTGCTATTTTTTAATGGAAAATTAGTAGCACATGATTTTTATTGAACCACATTGCTCTGACTATTCGCTGCCTAGTAAAATAAAGTAACTTTAATTTTATGCTAATTTATGATAATTTTTAACATCTTTAAATGTAAATTTACCCTAAAAATGAAGATTCTGTCACTTAAAATGCATCACATGCTTCCTTGTAATGACTGATCTTAAGGAGTTGGTTATAAATTCACCTTACAACTAGTTTAGTATGGATGATTTCTTCTTTTAAGCATTTGGCATCCTCTAATGACAACCCCTGCAGTGGCAAACCATCACAGAGTAAATGCAGCTGCCTTGCTGCACGGTGATGAACGACATTGCATTTAGTTATTAATAATTGAAGGAGCTTTGTATATTCCTTCTAGGTTCTGTATGTAATTTACGGATGATAAAGCTACTCGAAAATCTAGAGGAAAATAATTTTGTTGAGCAAAAGAGGTTAGGAAGAGGTTTTCTTTGCTAATAACTGGGCTTTCTATTATATACATTTCTTTCAAAATACTGTAAATAAGAACATATGGAATGACTGATTAGTTTGCTATCCTCCAGCATTGTCCTGGCACTGGTTCACAAAAGCCTGTTTCTTACTTGAGCAAGGTCTACAGACAAGAACATTGAGATTAATAGGAACTGTAGAATTATATACCACTCATATCTGCCACCTTTCAGCCTTACGTTTCAGAAATGGACAATATCCACTGTTTCTATGAGGAAAGTGGATGTGATGTCCATTCCCTGCAACCTAAAGCACTTCTCCATTTTTTTAAGTAGAAGTGCAGTAATAGTCTGGATTTGCCACTGTGCCGTTCCTCTTAAGGAATAATCTGTGTTTAGTGCGTGTATTTAAGAAAATATTTTAATTCAACACTTGCTCTGAGTGTGCAAAAGCACTCTAGTTGGTAGTGTGACGATGGCAAGACTAGATCTTAAAGCAGTTTATCATGGGATAGTTTAAACAGTCTTGCTTGCTTTGTTGGGGTTTTTTTAAATAATATAGAGGGGTTCAAGGCTGGTGATCTGGTAGGTAACGATGATGATGCTTTTACTCAATGATGAGCATCATCTCCTTTTTTTTCAGCAGGAATTAAGCACTGCACAGACTCAGTCCCTTCTTTAATGATTTACAAGCATTGTATTCTCTATTGCAAAGTCAGTGGCAATGCTCTAATGCTTTCCAGTGCAGAAAGGAACACTGTTGGTTTTTAACTATATCACGCTGCAGCATTTTCCACAGCACCAAGTGCCATAAAACCAAAGGGGAAAATGGCAGCTTCTAGAGCAAGAGCAAGTTTGGGGGTTTTTTTTGTACTGTTTGGTTTAAAACACAATGAAATATTTTGTTGGCCGGTAGTGGCTTAAGTTTGTATTGCTTTTAAGATTATTCATAAACCGATTCACAATCTGAAATGTGACTGCACCTAGGTTTTATAATTAGTTGCTCTTTTCTGTTGGAAAGAGAAATGGAAGCTGTGCTACTTCCAGGTGAAATACCTTCTACCCTTGGAACACTAGAGCTGGAAAAGAGTCTTTTAGAGGAGGCAGTGAAGTACTCTAGAAAGCTAGTGTCTCTTCCTACATTTCTGGTAGTATAATTTTATATGGAAAAGGGGAGAGAATATTTATGCAACTCATCAGAGTTTATTTAATATCCAATAGATAAAATAATGCATTTTTTTCTTTTCTTTTTTTTATGGAAGTGTAAACTCTTAGTTGAAATTGAAACCGTGACTATTTATGGCATCATTTATTTGTAACCATCCCCTACTTGCTCTCTACAGTCTCTTGTGCCATTTATGTGTCTTTCGACTTGTTTTATGTGTGGATCCAACAGCAATTTGAGTCAGGCTTTGGAAACCAGCTTGCATGGATGTTACTTTGATAGTCATAATTTTAGAGCATCTGTCAGTTGGCTTTATCATCTTCTGCACTGAAGCAGAGTCACATCTCTTTGCCTTCTAAGACTGCTTTGATTTGTTTTTACAGGAATGGAATAACAAACTGCCGGATGCGGACAGAAAGTGAACAGTCCTGTGGCTCTCCAGTTGTTAGCGGTGACCCAAAGGAGGATCACAACTACAGCAGTGCCAAATCTTCCAACCACAGGAGCACATCACCTGCTAGTGACTCCGTTTCCTCTTCCTCTGCTGATGACCAGTATGAATTTGCAACTAAAGGTAGCCAAGACAGCAGTGAAGGAAGTGAAGTTAGCTTCCAGAGCCATGAGAGCCATAGTGAAACAGAAGAAGAGGAGAAAAAGCAAAATCGGAAGGAGACCAAGGATTCTTTAGCTGACAGTGGGTATGCATCCCAGCACAAGAAAAGGCAACATTTAATGAAGGCGAAAAAAGTACCAAGTGACACACTGCCTCTTAAAAAGAGACGTACAGAAAAGCCCCCTGAGAGTGATGATGAGGAGATGAAAGAAGCAGCAGGATCACTCCTGCATTTAGCAGGAATTCGATCCTGTTTGAACAACATCACGAATCGGACGGCAAAGGGGCAGAAAGAGCAAAAGGAAACCACAAAAAATTAGAACAAATCAATGATTTGTTTGAACTTACAAAGTTTTGTTTCAGCACGTCAGGTGAATTCTAATGATTTGTGGCAATATCAGCGATTTTTTCCTTTTTTATTTTTCTTTCTGTTTGTTTTAGTTTTGTTTCTTTCTTTGTATTTTCTTTCTTTTTTTTTTTTTTTGACCCGTAAGATTTTTTTTTTTATTATTATTTTAAAGGAGATCGAAGCCATAGAACTCATACTGACACTCAGCTAATTTACAAAAGCTTTTCATTACCTGAAGACAAAGTTAACAACAAAAAAAAAAAGCCAAAACCGCCATTGCTTTTTCCAGCTTGTCAAAAATGTGTGGTTGGATACGCAGTGACATCAACATTAATGTGATGGGAGTAAAATTGGGCACTTGGAAATCCTCTTATACTAGAAGAGATATGCTAGTTTGGTAATCATTCAGGCCTGGCCCTTAAGATGTTTTTTTTAATGGCCTTACGATTGGGTTAGAAGTGAATGTGAATAAAGAGATTTGGGGGAAAGAGGAGGCTCGTACTTCTCAACACCAAACCAAGAACCATCTAGTGGCACTTGGATACATTGTGCCATAGAAGTCTTTGGACAGCCACTGGTGGCAACTGTGCAAACCATAATGCACTTTTAATGCTTCACGTACTATATGTGGCTTGTAATGTGAAGACTGGTAACTTTGAGTTTGAGGGAATTTGAACTATGTATGCAACGGATTTCAGTGAAATAAAGAGAAGAAATGGGAGGTCGGGGTGGAGGGGGTGTCACTGTCAGTAGTGTTGTTAATCATTGAATTCTGTCTTCTATATTAAATTGAAAGAATGTTCAAAAAGCCATAAGCTTGAAGATTGGCACTGCGTACAAAAAAAAAAAAAATAATAATAGTAATAGGGAAAAACAAGCTATGTCTTCTAAACTGCCTGAGTGAAAAGCAATCAAGTCTAAGAAATTACAGTAGATATTAAGGAAAGAAATACATCATACTTTTTCTGTGGATCAAATCCTTGATCTAACTGGGGAAACAAAGCTACAAAACCTGCCATTAGTAGTATTCTGTATTTAAAAAGAAAAAGAAAAGCATATTGGTGAACAGTAAAATTCAGAAGTTCAACAAAAGAGCTCCTACACTGCCCTCAGAAATGAGTGTGCAGTTACCATCAGTCAGGATTCATCTGTGCAAAAATGACATCAGTTTTCCAGATTCAACCAGTGTAGCCAGCAGAAGAAATTTGATCCACATTGCATGGATTCCTTTTGGGAGGGGGGAATAATGCAAAAAGCAAACAATTTTTTTTATTCAAAGATGACAAAGTTCTTGTAAGGTAAATAATGTATTTAGCATGAAGCATGAATTATTTTCATATAAATATAGAAAATAGAGAAAAAGGCTATGCCTCTAATTTTTAAGCCCTTAGGCTTAGCATTTGGTTTTTTGGGTTGTTTTTTTTTTTGTTTGTTTGTTTGGTTTTGTTTTGGTTTTGGTTCTTTTTTGTTGTTGTTGGGGTTTTTTTGAAGCAGGTGTTTAAGGTTTAACCTTCTTCAGGGACAAACACTGACTGTTGGGGAACTTACTCTGCAATATTAAAAATAAAATCTTCATGCTCTGGTAGGGCTTGGATGGTTGAATTATACTGCCTTGTCTGCACATTCAGCCCCCCTCTCCCTACTTCTGTTTAAAAAAATGAAAAAAAGAAGAAAAAAAAAAAAAAGAAAAAAAAAGTAAAAGTGTGTCCTTTCTTCGTCTGTACATGTGTAACATGACGCAATAATCTGAGGGCAAATTAGTAGTGAGTGTGTATGACAGAATCAAGAGAATAATGGGAGGTTAATTGAGTAAAACTCTCTGATTTGATTCAGGAATAAGTAGACGAGAAAATAGCTTTGCTAATTTGCCATGGGAAAATGAAGTTAGTAAAGAGCCTTACTGAGGTGTCCAGAGAAAACAGTGTTACAGAGAGTGTGATTCAGGTATAGTGCTACTCTCCTGGTAATGATGACGATTAGATTGGAGATCCCTACAGCAAAGGGAAGCTGTGAAATAAATAAGACAGTCTCTCTTACTTGGATTCATGAATTTGGCATGAAAAAATCTACACTTAAAATATCCTAGAGGCAAGAAGAAAATCCCGGGAACCAACCACTTAACAGAATGAAATGATCTGTTTATTAAATAGAATGTAGGTTTATATTTATCCCTAACAACTGTTTCAGGCAGCAGCTTGACCAAGACGGATCTAGTTCATGGAGAGTGAGTTAGAGAAGGGTTTGACTTCCCACTCAGTGGAGTGAACTAAAAATTCCATTTGGAGATGCCTCTGGTGACTGTTAAGTTAGGAAGTGGAAGAACTGAAGGATGGTCTGGTCTGGACCTGTTCCTGTGCTCTGCCAGCATTTTGTCATGTAAAGAACAGGGCCACACTGGGAGCAGCACAGCAAAATGGTGCCTCTTCTGTCTCACCCAAAATGTCCTGGGGTCTGGGAGCTGCCCAACAGCTGCTGGAGCCCAGCACAACTGCCAGCTATGCAGATAAGGAAGGAGAGAGCCAAGGTTGGTGGAAGGAACAGCTCTGTGCTCCCCTCAGTTTGCTGAGGCCAACACACACAGTATTGATTTCCAGCATCAGTTAAAGTCAGGAGTACATGGATGCTATCTTTTGTTGGCTGCCTGCAGTCCTTAAGATAAACTTGGGGAAAAAGGGAAGGACCAGACGCTTGGCCTGGTAGCACAGAGATGAATGAGCCATAGCTTTTTCCTTGTGTGATTGGACTGGAATAATTGACTTCTTCCCAGATCCACACTCCCTACAGCCAGAGTCTGCAGGGAGTAAAGCATACAACCCTTCACAAAAGAACTTGATCCATCTTTTTATGGACTTCAGGAAGAGGCATTCGAAATAGAAAATACTACAGTATCAGTTTGCCACCACCTTTGCTCATTAATGCCTAGCTGTACCATCTGGAGAGTGGTTTAATATTTATCAAAAAACATCAATGAAATTTCAAATTTGTGTGGCAGAAAACACACTCAAAACTGTGGCTCTGCCATCTCTGCCATCCAGAGAAAGCGGTGTGGTTATGTGCCAGTGGCCAGGTTCTGTCTGCAGTCACGGCACTAATTCCAGAGCAGCTTCACCGATTGCAGTGTGTCAGTGCAAATGAGATCAGTATCTGCTGAACAAGTACCATTCATTAATGTGGACTCTTAGTGGCTAAATATATAATTACCACTAGTATTACTCATGTTAGAAAGCAGTCATTTTGCATAAATATCAAATTAGGCAGGTTATCTTATTAAATACATATATTAAATCTATCTAAGACTTCAACAACTCCTTTATATACTTGCTGGTAAACCTAAAATGTTGGCAAGCATCTATTTTCATGTCAAATTTGTCGCTCCTAGTTTGATCTGCTAAGGAGGTATTATTCGGTAGGAGTTTACAAAGTAATGTTCAGGAACCAGCAGTTTGGCTGAGGGCTAATGCCATCAACAGATTTATTTCTGGAGTTAAAATACAACTTGTCCTTACTGACCCTTAGTCCTGCCTATTGATGAGAAGTACATAATTTGGATTTGTATGAAATATTTAGGAGTCACTTTGTGAAATGTTTTTGTGCCTAGCTGACAATGGAAGCTTTGTCAGAACTGGTTCTACTCCAGCAGAGAAATTCTCTTTTTTTAATAAGAATTGAGACTGATCTATTTTCCAAAAAATATGTCAGCTTTTCAATCCAGTTGTCTCTACTTTGACTCAATCATGCCAAAACCGAGTGGTAATTGCACTGTATTACAAACTCTCTCACTTGCCAGACTCGAGGTGGTTTGGTTTTGCTCGTTTGCTTTCCTTACTAAGCCATTTTGGGGTGAGAAGTTGTCAGATCTGTAACGTTCCATTTTCCTCACTCAATATTACTCAATCAGTATTGCCAAATCAGAGTTTCTCCAAGACAGGTGGGGGCTAGGGGAATCCCAGTAAGTCAGCAAGCATTCAGTGGCAAATTTCTCATAGGCGTGAGTTGTATCGCTGGACTCAGAGCAGGTTCCTTTGGAATATACCTTTTGCAGCAAGAAGCTCTTGCAGGCCAGAGCTGATGCCACAAGCAGATTTCACTGGTGTCTGCAGGGAAGTGAAACCTGCCAAGTTGCGCTTGCATTCAGCAAGCAATTGGGTGCCCTACTGCATTTTGATGCAGATTTTGCCTGCATTTAAAAAATCAAGCACAGGTCTTGGAACAGCTTTAATGTATCACCCCATTAGCTGTTTCTGAAAACAGTCTGATTCTGTCTTCTCTGGGCAAAACCAGCAGTAGTTCTACCAAGATCACAGGGTTTTACAGCTGAAAAGCCTGTTGTGGGAGTGAGGAGGTGTGTGCCATGTAGGACTAGAGAAATGTCCCGTGACTGTGTTCTCTCTGGCCATTCAATTGAGGTCCTTCTTCTGGCTCCTCTCTTACCTTAATGGGAGAAGGAAATCCCAAAGGATGTGCATTGGCTCCCAGTGTTCAATTGAACTACTGTCTGCCTTTGGAAAAGATACAGAGAAACTCTGGGGGCTGCATTCTTCACTGGAGTGAGGTAGAGTTACATCGACACATTTTAGCTAGGAATGGAATCCTAAATTGTACACTAAGTGGCACCAGGGATAAAATAACCAAAGCAGTGCTTTGTCCCAATTTCTGTGTAGCCATGATTGATTTTCACTGAGATTTTGGCTCCTAAAGATGTAGCCGGGCACAACCTGAGGTTCCCTAGAACCTGACGGTGTCTGATCTCCTTTGCAGTCAGTGGAGCTATAGACACCCAAGTGCTCCTGGAAATCGTTACCGTTTCACTGTTATTAGCAATTTTCCTTGAATCTGGGCCTAGGCATTTTTTGAAATGTTACTCTTCTGTGCTCCAGGATCAGAATAAAACTATCAAGAGAATGCATTTCCAATTTCAGATGCAATGCAATTTACTTCACTTCATGGCGAATGCAAACCCAGCTTCTCCAGGTGTGTCACTACTGCCTGAGTAGCTCACTGGCATCTTTTGTAGGAAATACGTTGAACTGTTTTCTTGACTTTGCCACCAAAAGAGCATTTGAACCATACATCCTCCTGATTGTAACAGAGTTATCAGTGTTGACCGTATGACCAGTTAAGTTTTAGTAGTGTTCTTCACAGCCCTCCAGTAATATATCAAACACTGTTATGCACATAATGCAGCACTGTGATCTAATTTAAATAATACTTTTTTATTATTTATACTACTCTATGTAATATACATCAACACTTTGCTATATAACCTAAGTGATAACCCTCTTCTTAGTTACCTGCCAAACTTTGAATTTCTGTTTGGTTTATATTGCAGTTAGCACAGTTACCAAGTTGTAATGTCTCTTTTCCTTTGAAATGGGATGTGTAAGTCAAACTATACATTTTGTGTGTTTCTGTTTTGAGCTGGAGTTTATAAGGATTTACACACAACATTCGGTGTTCTGTATAAATCTGCATACATTTGTGAATTCATCTGTTAATCCCCTTTTATTTAGAAAGTATTAATTGATGGTGGTTTATTAGGTTGGTTTTTTTTTTTTTTTTTTTGCATTTTTATTTTTAGTACTGGTTATTCTTGAATTAAGCAGAGACTTGTCAGCTGGGTTGCTTTATCTTTGATCATGTACATGACCTTATAATTCTTCCACAGTTCAGCAAACAAGTACTAGCTTCACTGACCAAAAAAAAAAGTCTCAACCTAATGTGTCTATGGTGCTGTATTTTGCTGGTGTACATTTAAAACCAGAAATAATTTAAAGGTCACTTTTGAGTTGTTCTAATAAGTAGCCTTTCCTGGTTTTGGGAATTTGGGTTTTGTTTTGTTTTAGTATTGAAGCAAGGTATATTTATCTGAAGCTGTATAATGGTTTTTCTACTGTATCACATTTCCTTTTGCAAAGAGGGAGAAATCAACCTGATGTAACATCCTTTCACAGTCAATGGAAGGGGGTTTTGTTTCAGTTTCTTATTTTCAGTTGATTTCGTTGGGCTTTGGATCAGGCCAGCAGTTACGAGAGCTCATCATCTGAGGGTTTAAGGGATAAATGGCAACTTGTGCTGGTCCTCAGTGCTAGAGGGGATTTTACTGGATGCTAAAATTACATGCTGGATTCTGGGATGGCTGATCATCTAGAAATGGGAGCCTTTTTAATTTGTTTACTCTGGCCTGAAATCCTAAGACTTTTTTGGTTTTTTTGATTTTAAGATGACATTGAACTTGAGTACATTTTTTAAGTTGCTAGAGCATTGTACATTTCCTGAGTATGTGTGTGGGACAGCAATTTAAAGTCATGCCTGTATTTGATAACCAGTTCCATGCCTGCATCATTCACACTCACTACTTAAAACTGCCATGATGTAAAATGTTGGGGGGAATGATTTGTGTGTGTATGAAAAGCATTATGGACTTGTACATTTTTTTTTTTTTTTTTTTATACTCTGATCTGTAATTTCTGAAATATTTTGTTTTACAGAAAAAAAAAAAAAAAGTGATAAAGCAATCAAAAGACCAAGAGATTTAGTATCAGTTCTTATGGGTCACAGGACCTTAACTGGCCAATAAGTTAATTTAGTACAGTGATAAGCCAATTTTTTTTCCTGTACTTGGCATCTGAAACTGCCAATTTCATCAATATTAAAATACAAACTGTGATGGGGAATGAACAGTGATGTTAAGTTGTATTTGTGTTTACCTAAATGAGCAGTCCGAAGGCAAGTGCAATCAGCTGATCTTTAGGAAATATGAAAATGTTGATTTAGAGGCATACTTGCATTTTACATTTTCTTGATGTGTAATCATATTGCCAAAGACAAACTATTTCATCAATTATTATTGTAAATAACACTTTCCCAAAACCTACCATAAAGTTTCTGTGATGTATTGTCTTCCAGTTGCAATAAAATTACTGAGTTGCATCAATTGAACAACTGTAGTTGTGTGCATATGGGCTTCAAAATATGCCTGGATGTTAAGAAAGAACAAGGGTGGGGGTTTTCTATAAATTAATTGCTTCATTATTAAATAGTTCTAGCCCCCATGGCATGTTACCTGTATCTTTGCTGCAGTGGGTGTCCGCTCATGTTAATTTGCTGTCATGTGCAAATGGCTAGAGAAAACAACATTGCTGTTAAGTTAGAGACTGATCTTCCTTTCTCATCACTTGCAGCCTGAAAACAAAGCAGATTTCACTGGGAATTGTCTTGTTAGGTTGGTTTTGTTTTGTTTTTTTTTTTAAATCAGCAACCATCAGAAGAGAGTCAGTAGTAAGACATTTCTAACAGTATTTATATAACATCCTGAAAAACACTGCTTTCTAGTCTTTGCATCAAACCTCCCTAACTTTTTTTCTGGTTTCTGCAGCACCAGGACTCTTAATTCTTTGCCACATTACTCCTTCACCTTGCAGCATGAAGGGACACTTTGCAGGAGGAAATCCTACAGAGCCAAGAGCTTCAAAGGCTGGAGCCTCCCCTGGTCATCTTGGGCTGCTGCAAGAAGCAGTAGTGCTCTTTGCTCATCAGTGCTAAAAACCAGCCTGTTCAGTGCCTCTCTGTATAGATCCAGCAATCCAACCTAAGTCTAGATTCAAAGAAAACAGTGTGAAAGTCATCTCTTCAGAGAGTGGATAATAGAGGGTATAAAAAATACCTCATAGCTTTCTACAATTAAACTGAATAGTAAAAATCTTATCACTGCAATCTTTCCCCAAACATTGTGTGTTTGAAAGTGTTCTGTGAACAACCCTATCTATCTATAGGTTAAACTTTCAAAAGGATTGAGAAGAAAAAAAGCTCCCCTGTTGTTCTGTCAAATGAAAATCTTTCCCACACCTGGTTTGAGATGTCATTGAAGCAAGGGAAGATGTTTTTCTCAGCTAAGGAAAATATATGGATGCTAAAGCTGGAACTTCAGCTGACCTGGACCTATGTAAGTGTCCCCCTGCCTTGTCTTGACACCATCCTGAGTGGTTGGTGTTCAAGATCACTGCAGTAGGCATCTGAGAAACAAGATGGATGTAAACAGGTCCTGGATGGATTGGGGCAGAAGAAACAAAATGAATGAGATACACACAAAGGAGAATAAAAATGCGCAGCCCCAATATGACCAGGGAATTGATACTTCAACATATCACCTGAAAAAGTCTCAGTTTGTAACCCATCCTCAGCATCTGCTGCCACTGCAACAGAACAGAGCGGAGTTAAAAAGCTTGGCCAAGGAGACGAGATGAGAGGAGACTGGTGAGAAGGAAAAAACACTTAACAGTGCTCTGAACCATCTTCCTCTAATGGATCCTTTCTCCCATCCGCTGCCAGTTAAGCAAGTATCACGCAGCACACAGTCTGTTGATGGATCCATAGCGACATGCAGAGGAGCAGGGAAACCTGCAGACTCTGCAGAAAATGTTTTAGCCTTTATATGCAAACCAGCAAGCTTGCCAAGAGCCTGGTCTTGGGCTTGTTTCAACACAAGGTGTTACATGAGGGCCTTAAACTGTTTAGATCAGGCACACTATTTGAGATATGTCGAATCCCAGTTGTGCTACAGACTTTTTGTGCAACCTTGTAATTTGCCTGTCATGGGAAAAACAGTCTCAAGTTGAAGTTTTAATTCATTTCCAATTAACAGACTTCTGATCTCTCACTTGGGTATTTAGAAAGGACACAAAGAGCCAACCACTTATATAGACACCTGTCCTACCTCCTCCCCAGCCTCAATGCCCTTATTTCCACCATGGGTGTCCTGGTTAACCTGGGTAACCTGGGTTAACCTGGGTAACCCTGGACAATGGGTCGTGTTCAAACTGTCAAAACACCTCTGGCAAGCTGCTGGGCAGTGTGAGCAGTTCAAGTGATTTATCTCAGTATTGGGACCACTTCTGTTTAACATCTTTATCAGTGATCTTGATGAGGAGATAGAATGCACCCTCAGCAAGTTTGTAGACAGCATCAAGTTGGGTGGGAGGATTGATCTGCTTGAGGGTAGAGAGGCTTTACAGAGGGACTTAGGCAGACTGGATTGATGGGCCAAGGTCAATTGTATGAGCTTCAACAAAGCCAAGTGCCAGGTCCTGCATTTGGCCACAACAGCCCCAGGCAACACTACAGACTTGGGTAAGAGTGCCTGGAAAGCTGCCCAGAAGAAAGGGGCCTGGGAGTGCTGATCGACAAGCAGCTGAACATGCCCCAGCAGTGTGTAACCAGGTGGCCAAGAAGGCCAATGGCATCCTGGCTTGTATTAGAAAGAGTGTGGCAAGCAGGACTGAGGAGGTGATTGTCTCTCTGTACTCAGCACTCGTGAGGCCACACCTCAAGTACTGTGTTCAGTTTTGAGCACCTCAATACAAAAAAGACATCGAGGTGCTGGAGCAGATCCAGAGAAGAGCAATGAAGCTGGTGAAGGGCATGGAGAACAATTCCTTTGAGGAGTGGCTGAGGGAACTGGGGTTATTTGGTCCAAAGAAAAGGAGGCTGAAGGGAGTCCTTATCACTCTCTACAACTATCTGAAAGGACATAGTGAGGCAGGTGCTGGTTTCTTCTCACAAGTAGCTAGCAATAGAACAAGGGAATGGCCTCAAGCTGTACCAGGGGAGGTTTAAACTGGACATTAGGAAAAATTCTTTCACGGAAAGGGTTGTCAGGCATTGAAACAGGCTGCCCAGGGAGGTGGTTGAGTTACCATCCCTGAATATGTTTAAAAGTCATATAGATGTGATGCTTGGGGATATGGCTTAGTGGTGAACTTGATAGCGTAGGGTTAATGGTTGGACTCGGTGATCTTAAAGGTCTTTTCCAACCTTGATGATTCTATGATTCTACGTACCGGCTCTTTCTGCTGCTCTTTGGCTCTTGCTGGTTGTCCTGCTTCTTTGGGCATACTTGATTCTTCTGCAGCTCTTTCTTCAGGGATGTTCCTGCTCCAGCATGGGTGGCCCACAGGCTGCAGCCCCTCAGGGGTGTCCCTGCTCCCTGCCTGTAAGCTGCAGACACTGCAGAGTATTCCTGCCCTGCTGTGGGTGGCCCATAGGCTGCAGTCCCTCAGAGGTACACAGACCCCTTTTGGCCTCGAGTGAGTCTCCAGCAGCCCTCCATTTGCTGGTTCATTCATTATATACACCTGAGGAGGACTGTCCTCTGCTCCTCTGACTGCCTGCAGTGGTGGTGCCCAGTGAGTTCCTCCCTGTTGTTGACCTCAGCTCTCGGCTGGCTGGAACTGTCTGTGACCAGCTCAGGGTGGTTCCTGGCTAACTCACACAAGTGGTGCTGCTGCCCCTGTGATGAAACCTAGTCTCTCCTGGCCACTGCAGCACCTCAGCACCTCACCCACTCAGGGCTTGTCCTATCCCTGAGAAAACCAGGGCGCAAGTGCCATTGTTGTTCTCTGGGACGGGGCCCTTGGGGGCCGCATAGAGCAGGGGGAGAGCAGCAGCTCATCCTCATGGCTGAGGCTTCCACCCCTGTTATGGACAGGCATCTGTCCTAGTTTTGTCCTGCTCTGGCAGTGGGGTTGGACTCAATGATCTTTGGAGGTCCCTTCCAACCCCTAACATTCTGTGATTATGTGCTCCAGGGTGGCTGCCTCTGTTCTCCCAGCCCCTTGCATATCTCCTCTTTAGTAGTCCCCAGGTAAAGTGTGGTGGTAGAGTTACTGCCCCTCCTCACTATGCAGAAACAGATGTGGTTGTGGAAGTGTGTAACACAGGGCATCTACATGACTGTGAGCTTTGACATTGCAGATTTTGACTGCAGAAGTCCAAGAAGCCCGGGTAGCACAGACAGGGTGCTTCCCACTGAGACTGCAGAGCTACTGTGTGTCCCCATCTGGATGTCCCTGCAGTCTTTTCACTGAGGTTCAGCAGCTGCATGGCCATTGGTGCAAGGCTTTGGGGACCCAAATAAGCAAGTAAGACAGAAAGAACTTCACCTGGTCAGGGAACCAGAGAGAAATCATGGGTCCCCAGGCTCACTCAGCTTGCTTATGGGAGCATGTACCTAATGTGTGTCTTGCACAAAATGGGTACAGAACACCTCAGTCTTTGTGGCCTCCATGCTAAATTCCTTTCTTTACACAGCAGCATCTCTTACTATGGAATCCCCTGTAAAGAGGCTGCATTTGACCCTTCTGCTGACATATGCACACTGTCTGGTGAAGCTGTCTAGAAAGAAAGAAGATAATATAAATAACAAAAAAAGGCTTTGTTCTATGTACTCCAGATCCCTTATTATGTTGGGCAATGAAATAACAATGGTTTCTGTGACATCCGCTTCTTAAAGAAATATTAGAAAGGAATAAATCGTCAGCTCTAACACAGTGTGATGCGTTGAGTGGGTATGTTCAATCCACATAGGATAATTAAAGAGTTTCTAAACTTCACCATAAAATACAGATGATTAACAATAGTGAGAAACTCTGTGGAAAACACTCTATGGCAAACATCTGTCAGAATTAACAACAAACATACACTCTGCTTTTAATCTTACACTGTTTGACATAATTTTGATTGCCTATAAATCTGCAGGTTTTGTTTGTATTTCTATTTGCATTAGGATTGCTTGGCACTTTATATTTGATCAGCAATGCTGCTATTCACCGTGGTGTAAGAAATCAAATAATGATTGTGTATATACAGCAATACGAGCATTATATTGCAGGAGACTGTAAACACAATATTTTAAAATCTCTGCTTATCATCATAAGCAATGTTCTCTACAGGTCTTTAATGACAATCAATTTCTAGAGGCTTTTCCCAAATAAGTGTCATTGAAAACAACAGCATTTGTTTTGGTAGCTTGGTTCTGACATGCAGTATCTTCCTGCTGCTGAGACACGACTTCTCATTATCTGTCTGTTTTCAATCAGTTAGATAATACACAAAGATAGTGATGACATTTTTATTCTCCTGCTCTTTTTAAATGTGTGTTAGTACATCAACAAATAGGAGGGAAATATTTTGGCTAGGTGCACCTTGAGAGTCAAAAGCTGTGCATTAGGGACATCCTTTAGCTCAGCTGTGTATTTTAGGATGATGCAGCAGATTCTTCCTGAGCCGACATTTCCATATATACACAGCCTTAAAAAACTAAATGCTTATTGGCAAAACATAATAGAAAAAGTAGGATGAGTTAGAATGATAACAAAGAGGTTGATGACATGTCTGCTTTGCCCCTAACTGGGACAGGAAAACATAAAGCCTTTTAAAATAATGCAGTCTCCTCTCATTCCTTTGCAGATTAGTTTTTGCCTCTCTAAAATACAGGTCAGTCTGTGATGCAGGGACCTGATTTTAATCATCATCTTACATAATCTCTGCAATCATAGTAAAGATCAGTGCTGTTCAGTGATTTTAAAAGTATCTTTATTCTGCTATCAGCATACTAATTAATACAGCTGCTTATTCCAAGCCAATTCATTCACCGTCTCAGTTACAGAAACAATGCTACCTGGGGTCTAATCAAATACAACTGCCTTTGCATCTTACAGAATTGTAAGAAGCAGCTCATCAATCAGGAGGAGAGACCCAACCCCAGTTCCTGGTGGCAACTGCCTGCTATCTGCCAGCTATCTCCTCCTGGCACAGCAGTGGGGAGGAGCTGGTGATCCACCATGCAAAACAAAACAAAAAAAATTTTTAAAAGGGGGGTGGGGATTTGGATTTGGGGAATATTCTCTAAAAGGATGCAAACAGCTTCAGTGGACGTTTTGAGCTATTGAGCTTTGCAAGCAAGTAAGGGGGAAGGAGAAGGGGAAGGGGGAGGGGGAGGGGGAGGGGAAGGGGAAAGGAAAGGGAAGGGAAGGGAAAGGGGGAAGGGGAAGGGGAAGGGGAAGGGGAAGGGAGGGGAAGGCTCCTGCTGGCTGCTGAGGAGGAAAAGGTGATAGCATGGGAAGTTCCTGGTGTTGGCCGAGGCATTCAAGAGCCATAGGGAAAGGACTAGTCAAAAGTCCTGTCAGAAGCAAGTACTCAGCATCTGATGTAGGAAGCTAATGTAGCTTTGTGTCTTCTAGCCTTTTTGTTTCTGAGGGACTTCTCCATCACGACATTTAAAAGCATTTTGCCTACTCCAAATCATTGTGGCTGCCTGTTGTGTGCCACTGCTGACAGCATCCCAACACTGTGGCTGCTCTTGGCCAGCATCCCAACACTGTGGCTGCTCTTGGCCATGTGGGGCCCAACTGCCTTGTGTGACTTCCTCACCCAGCTACCAAAGTTAAATGATACTCAAAAACTGCCTGGACGGCTTTCCTGAGCCTCAGTTAGGCTAAATCACGTTCCCTCCAGTGGGCTGGATGGAGACTGATGAATGCTGATGTGAATGAGAACAAAGTCACAGCCTTGAAATTATTCCACTTCTTAAATGACTTGGAAAAGAATTGTTAACCAATTCCCAGGTACCATGTCAGGATACATCTCTGCTGCTGAAAAGTCGTCTCTCCAGCCTCCTTTCTTTCTTCTCCCTATCCTGCTTTGCTTCTTTTCAGTCAACTGAACCATACCCTAGGCAGTAGCAAGCTGGCAGCCTCAAAAATGAAATATGGGCACTAAGTACCTTACAACATTCTTTCTTATCTCAAGTTTTACAACTATTTGCAAAGACAGCCCTCTGACTTAACCCACTGTCTGACCTCTTAGACAGGTCTCACACAGGCATTGTGTTTGCTTGAGTAAGCTGGAGTGTAAACAGATGTGAAACCAGAAGACTGCTGAAATTTGGTCAACAAGAAGCCTAATTGCTTGGGCATTTAGCACTCCCATGCAGATGGTAGCTGTTTGCTTGCCCTGCTGCTTTACCACTCCCTTCAAATGAGGTTGCAGTAAAGTTAATAGTCTGTGACAATGTATCTAACTGGAAGTAAATCAGTCACCTCTGTCATGCTGGTAGTATCATTTGCATTGACAGTAGTGTTTACAGTGACTGGAAGGATCATACAGAGACCTAGGTTTGTGGAAAAAGTCACTGCTGAAGAAGTAAGGACTGGACATGACCAAGTAGACATGAGTAGCTGGGCTTTGAAGCCCAGTGCGTGGCCTGTTTTAAAGTAAAGTTGCAATGACAAAAAAAAAAAAAAAAAAAAAAGTGGATTAATTATTTCCAAGAGTTGGGAGATAACTTTTTTTTTTTAAAGCAATTCATCTTGAACAGCTGAGTAGTAATTTGTGCATCTCTGTGTTTGCAAGGTAGAATAATCATTTCTGGTTTGGGGGCAGAAGAAAACATTATTTACTCAAAGGCGGGCAAAGCTTGTATCCCTTCAAGTGCCTCCAGTTGTTTATTCATGCAGACTGTAAATGCCACTAAAATACATGAAAGCTCACTACGAGGACAACTGTCTTATGCATATAAAAATAGAGAGACAATCATATTTCTTTTTAGAAAGAAAACATGGTACTATAAAATACAATTTCTGAGACAATAAGAAGCTTGTAAGAGACTGCCAAAGGAAAGGGTGGGCTGCTATAAGCTAGGGTTTGTTGGGTGAGATTTAGCCTACTCCTAATGTTAGGGTTAGGATTAAGAGGGAGAAAAATCCTGGAGCCCTGGTATGACTCAGGCTGCAAAGGCACTACCAAAGAGAAAGGATATGTGATCAAGACAAAAATTTTTCATGGGAGCCAGGGCTCAGATTCTGGGGTGAAGGCTCCATCCATGTCTAGGTAGGGAGGTGGAGTCTGGAGCTGCAGTGTGAGCAGAGATGGAAAGGGGCTGCAAAGGGAAGGGGTACTAAGCTGAGTGGGTCCTGCCCTGACAACATTTTCATCTGGGCCAGGGAGTTTTGTTTGTATCTGCTTACTAGTGAGCCTTGTCACATTGCTGGGTTTCATCTGCTCAGTCTTCTGCTGATATATGAACTCATGGAAAAGACCCTGGTCCCAACACTGACATCACCCAAGATATCTCACTACACACCAGAAATTGTGTCTTTGGATTTGAACTTTCAAACTGCAATTTTATTTTATTTTTTTGTCTCAATCTCTGGCTGTTACAGAGGCAAATACTGTGTGGGTTTACTGCTTCTAAATACACAGCACATCCTGTCTGGGTTTTAGTCTCCTCTGGCAATAGAGACTTGTACTTTCTCCTATGCTGTTGCTCACGCTTATACAGTCTGAATAAGGAAGTTAGATAATCATTCAGGGAGGGGTGTGGGCATATGGTGCAACCATATTCCACTGCTAACTGGTGAGGAAAATCTTCAGCCTGACAGAGATAACTTTACTTAAGCTGCTGGGGGAATAGGACCCAGGCGTCCCATTTCAGCTCAACCCTGGGCCATCAACCTTTGCCTGAGCTATGCTGTAGAAGTACTGGTATCCAGCTCAGCCACAGCCATCCCCGTGCCTGGCCATGGACCCCCTGGATCCAGACTGACTGACTTCTTCAATGCAGTGTAATCCCAGACTTACCTTGTCACTGCAGGCCTGTCCAGCAATTGCTTGGCTGTATCCAACTCTGGTTACCATCACCAAACCTGACTCTGATCAGCTGATTGACTCCCCATCTTGATTTCATAGCTGCTTCATAAGCACAAAGTTGCCTGATCAGATCTGGATTCTTTGTAGAACCTGGCTACTGTCTCCAGGTCTGCTCATTTTACTCGGGTACTGCGGGGGCTAGGCTTTCTCTGGGGAGGTCCCTGTCTCTCAGGGACCAGCTTGCCTTCATGGCTCACTGGCATGAGGTGGAGTCAGGCATCATGGTACTCCTTAAAGAGCTACAGGATTCTTAGGCACTGTAGATGAGGCAGATGAAGCTAGAACACGGTTTGCTCACATAATCCATTCAGTAGGCTGGAAAATATAACTCATTCATTTAAATTGCTATGGCAAAAAAAGTTGTCTAAATGTCTAATCAATTAAAAAGCTAAATGGATTATGGTTTCCATTTGGATACAAACAACAGTCTTGTTTCTATTCACCAGTGCTGATATCGAAGCCATGGTTTTGCATTCCCCACAGCCCTGAAGGTGTACCTCAGGTATGCACAGCTTCTTTCCTACCAGAGCAGTTCATTACTGGAGGTCACCTCCTGTCCACACAGTGCAGAGCTCCTTGTGCAGATGAGAGTAGGCAAGCTCCATGGTCTACTGGACCTAGGATCTCACGTGCTTCTTGCCAAACTGTTCCCCATGTAACCAGGGCTTCAGCAGCCCTTAATCAGAGTGATGCCCACAGGTCTGCTAACAGCACCACTAACTTCATCTGTGTTCTACTGACATAAAGCCATTATTCCCTTTGCTGAAGAAATCAAAGCACTTTTGTGGGTGTTCTTTGATTTGGTTTGGCCCCCTACTTTGTCCTGCCCTGATCCTCAGTTGAAGGAAATTTTAGGTGTGAATAACCAAACAGGTATAACTAACTCCAGAGGTGAAGCAAGAGGAGCAAAACTCAACCTGTGTGCTCCCACATCTGTGGTACCTGTTGCATATTCATAGAGGTGAGGAAAAAAAAAAAAAGGAGATAATTGTATTTTGGGTGTTTCTCAACTATGATCTAATGGTCAGGCTAAATTTTCCTTAATTTTAGTACAAATAATTGTCTTTTTGCTAATATCGGCCCACAGGTACACTATTGGTAATCTTATCAGAGATGCTGCTATCCAGGTGACCAGACCATCAGTCCTGGTTCCACTGAAGCTGGTGGCAAATCTTAAATAGCCAAAGAACGGGGCTGTCCCTTTAATAATGCACATCCTAAGCTACATCTTTTTACATTTGGTCATTTTTTTACAATTTTAAACTAATAGAAGATTCAGTTGTTTGGTTTTGTTTTCCAGTCTATAGTTCTATTGTCATTTCCATGCTCCTCTTTCCTTCACATGGGATATTCTGTGCAACTGTTGCAAGGAGTCTTTGCAGGCATGCACAGAAACACAGCAATGATTTTGTCCCTCTCCCCACCATGCACATTATCTCATTTTGCTCTAAAGGACCATCTTCTGGGTGGGGTACTGCAGATCCAATTAAATATGCTTGTGTATTTGCTCCTAAGCAAAATATATTGATTGGTGAAGATTTGGACCTACTTTAATCAAGTAATCTAAACAAGGTTTAAGCTTCAAAAGCCTGGTGATGCTCCTAGCTTCAAAGCTTTTACTTGCACTGAATTAATTTATCCTGGATGTTCTAATGCTCCCAGCAACCCCATGGATTATAATGTTAGAGGTTTCAATCATGGCTCTGATAATACTCCCTAAGCTTAGACTGTATTGATCATAAAGTAAAGGCAGAAAGGAGAGTGGGGAACACAAGGAGAAAATAGAAGGATTTGATTTGAAGTGGGGGTGAATCTGTTTACCCTTGTAGCAGGCTGATAGGAAGGAGTATCAGACGATGTTAACAGTTGTCTTTTTCTTAACTGAAGATCTATTCAGATGCAGACTGAGTGTCAAATGCTCATTCCAGACTCCTTCTTGCATAATACTGTAGATGTATTATGTCAAAAATTTTTTTTTTTTTGGCAAAAGGATGTGGGGTTTTTATTTCATGTGCAGTAGCTAGCATAGCACTGTTGAACATTAAGGCAAGTTACACTATTAGTTTCAGATCCACTCTGGGAAACATGAATAATATTTTTTCCCCAGTCCAAGTCCTGATGCTAAATTACATGCACTAATCACACAACCAATGCATGCTCAAGAAAGTGTTAGGTTAAAGGTTGGACTTGATGATCTTAAAGGTCTTTTCAAACCTAAATGATTCTATGAACATTCTAAGAAGATTCTTATCTTTATGAACCACTGTGTGTATATTCGTAAGAACCAGCAGGGCTCTTCCATACACCCTAGCTGATGCACTGAACACCTGTGCAAATACAGGGAAATGTCTAACCTGATGTGTACTGTAAAGATGTCATTAAAACTGATACAGTTTGAGCTTCA
The DNA here is from genome assembly GCA_024605025.1 of Megaceryle maxima. NCBI lineage: Eukaryota > Metazoa > Chordata > Aves > Coraciiformes > Cerylidae > Megaceryle > Megaceryle maxima. Next base: position 84,490 of record JANHGN010026017.1, read on the forward strand.
TTAGTGAGAAGAAAAATGTGACAGTGTTTGCTTAAACAAATGTAACTTGCACCCACTCCAGTGTTGATGCTGGGTCCCTCAGGACTGCAGGTATATAAGCCCATGGTATCTAGCAGTTTTATCAGAAACATACAAGGCTGGTCTCCATTGTTCCTGTTCCTCTTGACAGAGACCTAGGATAGTCTATATGGGTAGCTCCATCCTGGCAGAGTACTGCCTGGTGAAGTCTGCAGAAGGGCCAGACAGTAGAAATACTGTCTATCAGTGGAGGATGGACACCTCTCCAGAAACTCCAGAGAAACACCTCTCCAGAAAACGTCAACAATTTCTTCAGTGGCCTTGCCCTGGGCCCTGCCTGTCTTCCAGAGATCATCATGATAATACCATATTGGTGAATGACTTAAAAGATGATTAAAAGCAAAGATAACTTTCACATTGTTATTAGGTAGCCAGGTAAAGGTTCACACTATTTTCCATGCAGACTGTCTTTTGCTTTATGAAACCCAAAGCCTATAAAGCGATTTCACACAGAGAGCTCTGATTACTACAGCAATAATTTCTTCTAACAGCTTTTCAAATGCTTATTAATAGAAAAAATATCAGTTCAAACTCTCTTCCCATCACACAGAAAATATCAACGTTCACAGTGTGAACTTTAAAATTCCATCTGATTAGTTAATGCCAACAATTATTAGTGTACTGTCAATTTAGATTCGTCTTGTCCTCCATTGATCTCAGTCTCCATACACTGTGCAACTCACATCATTTAAAATTTGACTTTCCTATGCTGACTGGCTAAGGATGATTTTCTGTCCTGCTGTCAATTGGCAGTGAGTAAAATAGGAAACTGGCACATTTTCCTGTAACAGGCTCCCGCCTCGTTGTTTACCACCAGTGGGACAGCATCTTTAAGGACAGAAAAAATGGCTTTAAGAAGGGAGCAGGGAATGGATAGCAAGAAGAGTGCCACTTGTTTTTGGTTTTTATACTCTTGTTTCATAAACATTTGGGCACACACAGATGGCAACTTTTCTACTTTCATTGTGGCAGAGATGACTGGCACCTCCCATGAGAAGAGAAACAAAAAGGAGCTAAAAGGTCAGTCATGGTCTAGCTAAGATATTGATAGTGCTGCACCTGGTGTTTGGAAGGCACCAAGGCTTCCAAACTATTTCTTCCTTCTAGTCTGCTAGTATCAGAAATCATATTCTTCTGAAGGGTAAGGAAAGACAGCCTCTAGCATTTTGGCATTCCTTCTCTCAGTCCTAATTAAGCTCAAATACTATTTACAATACTATTTAAATTCTATTTGACTGTATCGTGGCCAGCATAAGCTTGCCCCTCTTTGCACTTCTGTTCCAGAATGTGTTGAATTATTCCATGGCCACTGAAACAGAGTTAGTATGGACTGTAGCTGCCAAAGCCCTGAATGAGGAGATTGCACCAGCCCCCTCTGCCCTTACAGTGCTCCCACCCTATACTCTGAGATCTCCTAAGAGAGACCAAGACATTTAGACAGCTGCATCACAGTGAAAGAGCAGGACTGACGTTTAGCTCTGCAATATCTACCTCTCAGGTTCACACGTGCTGGAGAATACTGAGGAGACTCAGTCCAGCTGATTAGTTTTGCTTAAGGTCACATAAGACAACCTCAGTTGTGAATACATATGGACTCCTTGCATATATTTCTGACTTTGTGAAACAGTACGAGTTTGGTTTTTTTGTTATTTCCAAAGCCCTTGGAAGACATCTGGACTCCTAATTTATCTTTTTCTGTTTCCTCCCCTCCAATAGTAATCCCTTTCTGTGCTGCCCACAGGAGAAAATGAGTCCGCTTGTATTGCCTGTGCACTGCTGCCAGGCATTTTACATAAGCATCCTTTTCTGTTCTCCATCACAGAACAAGAAGTCCTGTTGGAGCCAATTGTTGTCTTTAATCTCTGAACATAAACATGCAGATTACATTCCATTCTGTCACCAGCGTTCAGTGGATAATGGATGTGCTGTCATATCTATGCTGCTTACCCTGGGCTGTGCTGATCACTCTGCTACCGAGTACATGGCACCAGATCACTTGCCATCAATGATATACAGGCTGGGATCAGCCTTCCTCACCCTCCTCTTCCCAAGGCTTTGATAAATCAGGCTGCTCCATTCAACTCTTTATGGGAAGCTTTAGCATCATCATTCAGGAGTAGGAGGACATCGTAATGAGCAGGCTGGGCTCTCTATGGCTGTGGTCACATCTGGGAGTCTCTCCGCCCTTAGAGTTTTCCAGTGTTCAATCTTCATGGCAGCTCGTCCAGTCAAGGAACTATGTTAAAAGCAGAAGGTACTGATTATGATGCATGATCATATCAGACAAACATGTGACTGCTTGCTAATGAAGAGCTTCAAGCAAGATGGTTTTTTAAGTCGAGGTTGCTCCCTTCCACCCAAAGTGAGGTTTCCAACCCTCACCATGTTTGGCTTTGCTATGACTTAAAAACACATCTTGCAAGGGCACTGAATACCTTGCTGCAGATTTCTGTACTGGGTGATTAGCAGCTACCTACACAATGCAGCAGAGTCCATTCTAGCTGATTTTCACTGTGGCTTGCAATGGCTTCCAAGCAGTACCAGAGGAGATCAAGTATCCTTATACTGAAGAGAGAATGGGAGTTTACTGAGAGGTTGCAAAGCTGTCCGCATGCCCAATCACTCATTTTTTATTCATGTGCCACCTTCAAGCAGAGGATGGTAAGAGCAGGGGGAAACACCATGGTTCATTTAGTCATTAATTTCATAAATATAGGGAAATGGTAGACAAAATTGGCTGTTTACTTCCCTTAATGTTTATCATTTGACCTTTATTTATGTCAGGAGATGAAGGCTGGTGATATTGCACATCAGCTGTGCTGGCTGCTCTGAACAAACTGAATTTAGGGGACTCAGATCTGGGAATTTGGACCTGCTTAAGCTCAAGCTGAAACATGGGTCACCAAATTGGTGCTGTGAGGAACAAACCCACAAATGGGACTTGGCGCCCAGTTCTCCCTCATATCAGGGTCACATAGGCCTGGAAAATTTGTTAGGTTTTTGCACTGACAGGATCAAAAAGACTGCTTTACTTAACACCAACATGAATCTCTAACACAGGGTTATTTGCACTGCTTTGAATATACTTACCAAAGTTGAGAAGACTGAAATAAAGGATGGCTTATAACCAGGCAACTGCATTTATTATACAGGTTTCTACTGGATCACCAGTCTTTGTTGATCACACCAGAAAAAAATTCCAAATACAACCAAATCCCAAGAGACAGAGCAGACTGCATTGAACACTGTACTAAATTGCTCTTCACTTTCTTTCTGAGTCTTTATCTTGCTCTCATTTCCTCTCTCTTTCATTTCTTTTTTCTTTTCTTCGTGCAGAGAAGAGGAAATGATTGCTAATGAATTGCAAGCATGGGGTATGGAAAGATCAGTTAATATGGCCCAAGTATTCAGTAATACAAATACATTAAAGTGATCAAGCAATGAATGAAAATTGACCCAAAGAGCAGGTTCCACTGAGAAAACATGTGAGAATGTAAATTAATGTGACTTGATGAAACTTGAAATGTCATAACACAGCAGGGCATACAACACATCAGAGGAAATGTGAAAATTATACTTTTTCCTGAAATCATAGTTTTCAAAAATAAGTGGCTTTTAAATTCTTCTAAAAATATAATAAAGGAATTAGTGTCAAGAAAAAGGTTATTGTTGTTTATCAGACTGCAGACTCAGTCCATGGTGGCTTTTCACAAATACCCTCTTTTATTCCTCTGTCTACAAAGTAGGAAAATGAAAAGAAAAATCCTGAAGTCTTTCTACTTGTCCGGTTTGCACAGGCATATTTTGTAAAGTTGTTTGGAGGGTAAATGACATGCTAATATAATGCTTTTTCTTTTTTTGCCTTTTGGCAACCAGCTTTCATCCAAAAGTTCTAACGCTTAGAAACAAGCAAACAAAACACAAGAAAAGGTCACTTGAAATTAGTCTGTCTTCTAATAAAACTTAGTTAAAAGGGACAGATTAAAGCATCAGGAGACAAAATGAAATAGTTATGCTGGTAAGCTTCCAAAACCAAACAGAAAATGTTACATATTCTTGCCCATCCCACATGTCTGTATTTGTTTGGTGGCACAACTAGCCCATGTGTTGGAAAGTTTCCTCTCAGAGATGTCAGAGTTTTCTGCTGGCCTCCATGTTGGAATATGGTCCTCACAGGCATTTAAACGTGAATGGAAGGGAAAAGATTCCTCCCCTTTGCCACACCACACAGCCAGCAGGTAGTGCAAGAATGCATCCCTTTTTATCCTGCAGAGTGGATTTCTGTAGGAAGAGCACTGAGACAGCAGGTCTGCAGAGCAAAAGGAGAAATGGCCACACTCCAGAAACTTGTAAGTTTGACCCTCTGACTGCACTGACCACACATGGAAGGGGGAGACTCGGACTTGTTCTCTAGCACTGAGTGCCCCACAGGAAGACTGTGTACTCTATTCTGGCTGAAGATGGGTATCCTCTATGGGGTATGTCCTAACTGTCCCTGTGGAAACCACCACCTCTCTGCACTGCTTCAGCACACATGCTTTACTCAGAGTGTTTCTTAAGTTTTTATTTCCTCAGTCTCCCTAGCCCTCTTATCTCTCAACAGAGTTAATGTGCATATAGGAAGGATTAACCAGAATCTGCATCCATGTAGGGAAACGAAAAGATTTCTATTCCACAGAACAGAGCATCTAGTAAGCAGGACAGTCAGAGTGACTAGGAGATACCTGAGCACAAGGTATTTATGCAACTCAGACCCATCTCTTTTCCTGTAGAACTGCATGAAGGTGGGATGGTGCTGTCCAAAGAGTACCAGGCAGGCTTCTGAGTAGCAAAGCCTGTTCATACGCAGAAGAAATAGAAAGCAAAAATAGAGGGGAGAGGGGAAAAAAAAAATTAAAAAAAATCACACAAGTGAAATATAAAAACATAAAAACAGACTGGAGAGAAGAAATACAGCAGGCTGGTAAAATTATTAGGTTGCTAATTAAAGAGCACAGTGTGTAATGCAGTCTTCTTATTCTTGTGTAATAGATTATAGTAATTTCATGAAATGTCATGATATTGTCCAGAAACATAATTCCTATTTCGTTTTGGCTTCTTACACAAATGCAGGAAACTGGCTGCAAAAGAGAAGGTGAAAAAAAACACGTTAAAGGGTAATTTTACCACTCACAACATGCTCAGAAAACATGTGAATGCAACTTGTGTAGCTTTGATGCAAATAAACAGAGTGTGAAGCTGGTCGGTCCATTTTCATCAGTCAACAAAAGAAGTAGAAGTGGTCAGTGAGAAAAGGTTGCAAATCTTCTATGTCTCAGCCCAGGTAATTTTTTTTTTTTTTTCCATATTGAATTTATATCTTGAAACATGAGGCTGCCATAAAGCAAATTACCATTAATACAGTAATTTTGCCATCCTGAACAAAAATGCAACCTTTCAGGAAAAATCAGCACTTCAACTGAAGGAAAAGATATTACAGATTTCAAAACTTTTTAATATGACTAAGCAAATTATAAATGAGAAATTATTGAATAACTATTTTTTTTAATGTTTTCTTTGCATGGCTAATGCGTAGCTTCTCCTGTTGGGTTACAGTGTAAATTAAGGTTGTTTTTCTTGGTAAGTTTTTTTTACTTCTACAGTTCACACAGAGAGTCTGAGGAATGAGGCCCTGAACAGTCCTATGCCTTCTACTAACTATTGGTTAATGTATATAGAAGAACCTTCTGCTCAGAAATAAATCTTGAATATCAATGAAAAATATTATTGTTTAGTGTTGTCTGGTTAGGATCCAATTACAGATGGTGTATTTATTTTAAACATGTAAGATGAACACCAGAGATCTCCAGGAACAAAAATGAACTGAAATAGGCTGAGCGGTGAATGGAAAAAAAAAATAATGATCCATGTTACATTTCTTGTGTGCTGAAGACTACAAATGAGGGATTAAAAAAATTAAGGCCATGGCTATTTACACTGCACAGCACAGATTGCTCTGAGTGTTATTTGAGTGTTGGCACCCAGCAGATAGACATACTGCTTTATCCAGGATTTAAGTACATTTTCTGCAACACAAAAGGATGTCACAATGTATGAGTGTAAGGTAGTAGCTACTATATCAAAACCAAATACTAGCTTTGTCCCTCAAATTGAACTCCTATATGTGCTCACTTGCCCTCCCCGTCCTGGTGTGCTGGGCAAGAGGGGCCCTGATGCACAGGCAACTCCTCCAAACAGTCAGTACTTGGAACAGCTGGCATCCTGCAGCTGGAGGTGGAGATCTATGGCAGATAGAACATCATTCACATAAATACAGGTGCATAGCCCCAGAGGGGCCACAAAAAGCTTTCTTCTGCTGTTTTCAGTCCCAGGGTTACTGGTGTGAGGAAAAGCCTGCTAGTCATTTGTGTTCAGGCACTTGATGTCATCTTTTTCCAACCAATACTCTGACACCGCAGGTCAATGGGGGGAGGTTTTTTCCCTGGACATGCACAAACTGCAGTGAGCAGGAAGGGAAACTCTTTTTAAAGAGAGATGGCTGTTGAAGATGATGTCTTCTAATTCCATAAGAATTGGTAGCAGAAGATGAGGCAAGACCATAGAAGTAGAGCCCATCCACTTGGTACAGATAAGCTGAAGATGACAGTTTGCTGCAGTCCTCCACATGCGTGATCTCTCCAAGATCCCTTTTATTTACTTATTTATGCATATTGTTGCTAAGAAAGATGATTAAACTCCTCTATTACAACCCACCTTTGACTCAATACATTATTGTATTACTTTCTACACCCTTCACTACATGTGTTTAGACAGGACTTCTGAAATATCTTGCCTTTGTTTCCCCAAAGGAGTCATCGGTGGCCTGTGGAAAACCTCTTCTGTCGCAGAAAGCCAGGGGACTGCACACAGTGTTTAGTCTTGCCTTTTTGTGAACAAATCTTACAGATGACCTTTCCCTGCTGGTAGATTTTTGCTGCTGGAAGTTAGTTCTAAAGCAGCTTTATGTCTTGTCAGTTTGTCTGTATTTACACTGCAGCCCCATCTGTCTGCTTGCACTGAGTCCTAACAGTGCTTTGCTGCCTGTTGCAATTTTTTTTTCCTGGCGGGATGAGACACATCTGTGAGGGAGGAGTTACTGTTATTAGGACATTTCCAGAAGGATAACTAGTTTCTCATAGCCATGCCCTTTCGCTTCCCTGCTACTTTTACTCTGGTTTTGAGTGGCAGCCTTTGTTTATTGCTTAGAACAAACACTGCCAGAAGAAAAGACATTAACATCCAGTGGTGCAAAACAGTTTTTAAGAAATAAACTCATTTCATTAATAGCAACAGTTAAAACACAAGTGGAAACCGAGCATATGGGTGAGCTACACCTCAGAAGAACTTAAGAAAATGAGCCATTGGGGAAAATCTGAGCCAAGGGTACAAACACTAGCTTTCTCTGTCCTTCTCTGAAGCAGATTTTGTAGTGTCAGTATTATACATGCCATAAAAGGAATATCCACTCCACACTATTCCTTCCTCCCCCTGAACCACCTCCCTTATTCCCTCCTACTCCCCATCTTTGTTCTTTTAACTTAAATATTCCTCCTATACATAATTCCAACACTCACATTTACATGCTTTTACTAATCTGCCTCTTCTTAGCACTTGGAAACATTTTTCTTTCTTCTGCATGGGAGGTCAGCTGTGGGTTTTGCATCCTGAGCAGGAACTCTTGAGTACTGTTGTAGTCAGATGAGCTAAGAGATAGCACCTGTCCTTCCTTTTCATCCTTTTAAAAAGGATACAGATCTCCTTGTGAAATCCTAAGGAATTTTAAAGTGGTACTAGACACCCATGTTTAAACACCTAAATGGCACCCCAATGGTGGTTGCCAGCTTCTTTTTCCAAAATTCCACATTATCATTCATTATTAGATCTCATAAATTTGCCGTACCCAGTACTGTTCACAAACATGCAATGGACAGTATCTTTAGTGGTAGAAATCCTCCTTTGTCATGTGAAGTCATGGAAGCCTCATGGAAGCTGCCAAAGCCAAAGGAACTATGCCATTTATTATGCCAGCTCATAACACGACCTGGTGTTGTAATGTGTGCATCTTCTTAAGCCTATGGATTTCTTGTGCATATCTTAAGAGCAAAGTCCTTGGGATAAGGATAGTTTTCTCAGCACAGAATTGTGCTTCAAGGTGTGAGTAACAGAAAATCTGAAGTATATCCCCCAGGGGACCATCCAATTATGCTAGCATCCTTGTTTCAGCTGGAAGTTTTTCTTAGTAGCTAGCTAGAATAGTACTGTGGTTTGGATTCAGCACGGGATTTGGTATAAGAGTACTGATAATCTACTGATATTTTTCATTGTTGCTAAGAAATCAAGGACTCTTCAATTTAACATGACTTGGTAGCATGCAGGTGCACAAGAAGCTGGGAGGGAGCGTAGCCAGAGCAATGGTCAGTGAAATATTCCACATCATACAACATGATGCTCAGTATATAGATGAGGGTGGTCCAAGAAGCTGGACACTCTCTCTTCTGGGATTGTGGTTTCAGGATTTTCTCCTCCAGGATCACTAGGCAGTAACTGTCTGGGCCTTGGTTGGTGGGTGGTGAGCAATTGCATTGTGCATTACTCATTTTTATATTCTCTAATTACTATTATCATAATTACTATTTTAATTTTATATCATTTTGATTGTTAAACTGTTTTTATCTCAACCCGTGAGTTTTACTCCCTGTCCCCCCCTGTTTTTCCTCATCATCCCACTAGGAGGGGGGAGGAGTGAGTGAGCAGCTGCATGGTGCTTAGTTGCTGGCTGGGGATAAATCACAATAACTAGTCAGTTTTTAGCTCACCTATTTGTCTCTGTCACTTGCTTAAACATTCTGTAATATTCTGTTTGGAGGTTACATTAGCTATTTTAAACTCAGTGATAGTGTTCACATTGTCTTGAATGGAAGGTGGCCTGGATTTCAACTGGATGTATGTAACAGGAACCTTTTGACAATCTTTCCATTTCTTCCATTTTTTCCAGAGTAGGTTATGATGTGCCTTGTCAAGAAGAAAGTAGCGAATTGCATCAGATTTGACCAACTTTTACAAATAAAATGTTGAAGTTGAGATCAAGTATTATATACATTAATGAGTCAATGCAGATGTTACACAGATATGTATTTTCATAAATCTTGCACAAATTCACATATCCTAATAACTATTTAAATTAAAAGAATGAGTTTTATTCAAACACCTGTTCATATGTTGTGTATTTGATCCTGTACCTCTCTACATTTATCATTTATTTATCAGCAGGAACTTGGGGACTAAATCAGTGAAAAGTGGTAAAGGCAGGCAAGAGGCAAATATGTTATCCTGAATGAAGGCCAGTAAAACCATACCACTGAACCACAGAAGTCTGTACTCCACATATATCACAGGAAGATTGCTTTTGGATATTTCCCATTGTTCCAGTACTCTCCACTGCATCCTTTCCTTCTCTTGTGAAAGCAGACTTCTTTCTTCAGCCCCTACCTATGGCATCTTAAAAATTGGCCTCCTCTCACCCCCGCAGCCTATCTGTGGCTACAAGTGTCACAGAAACAAAATGTGCTGTTCATCCATTTGGAGAAAGGGGACATCTTTGATTAGTAGGAATCTCTTGTCTCTAGCTCATAAGGTCTTTGAGGAATGGCCTGTCACTCACTGTATGTGTATGACATTTAGAAAAGGGGGGGGCTGCCCCACTGGAGGCCTGGGGGTGGTATTGCAATACAACTCTTAGCTGTGCAGGTTTGTGGCAAAATGATGGACCACACAGCCATACAGTATCATTTATCATACAGCCTTCACTTCAACAGACAAAGCATGGAATATAATAATTTATAAAGATGTATATATTGCTTTTACTTCCTCCCTTTTTTTTCTTCTTTAGGGGAGAAATTTATACAACATCATGGTAAATCGTGACTAAGAGAGTTGACACCATTAGAAAACAGGGCTGAAGAAAAAAAGTGTTGTTTCAAAATACTAAACTTTAAGAAAGCTTCACTAGAGGAGGCTGGAAAATATTTTATGATAATCTGTCCTCAGTCTAGGAATAGGGTGATGTTGATAAAGTAACAGTCAAAACTTCAGCATTTGTCTATGATACTAGGACTTCATAATTATTCAGCTTTCCAAGTGCACTACAATGTATATCTGCATTTGGCATCTAGTCGTTGCAGATAATAAATTATATTTAGTAATCTTGCCTATTCCTCATGCATCTTCTTGACAGACAGATAGGAGCTGTACATCTGCCTGAAGCCAAATAGGTCCTCTCACACATGACAAAAACCTATAATCAAAACCAGACCACCAAAAATGATCCCCCAAAGTCCTGTGACAGCAATGCACAGGAGAACAGGAAAGGGTGGGAAAGGGAGCAGGAGATCTTCATGGGAAAGAGTCTTCAGGGTGGATCAGGACCTGCAGAGGGATGGGGAAGGCATGTTTGAGACTTTGGGGAAGGCACAGGGATAAATGAAGCAGTTTCCCACAGACCTAAGCATGCAAATGGACTTTGTCTCTCGCTACATCTGTCTCCCACAGGGAAAAGTCTGGCATCTCATCTCCCAGGTCACTGGGAAGGAGGAGGCTTGCCAGTGCATGTGTTACTGGGAGCTCCCAGCTCCTCCTCACACCCATCACTTACTCTGCTGCCAAATGCAATATGCTTTGCCATTACCTAGCTGTAATTTGTTAAATCATTATAAAGAACTTTATCACTATCAAGAAAAGCTTTGGCTGCTGAGTTGAAAGACTTGTTCCAAATGTGAATATACACATGAAAGAATTTCTCTTGTTTCAAACCATCTACATTTCCCTTACATGTTATTGATCTAATTGAACAGTTCCCAGATCAAAGGCATGCTGGTAAATGAGCAGCCAAGGTGGCAATATGAGTGGACAGCTGTTAAGAGAGTAACTTAAATAATTGCTCAAGGATTTATTGGGTAAAATGATTAATGATTATGGAAATATGATGACATGACACCAAAGAGTAGTGTGTAGTGATTGATGGAGAAGTGGGATAAGGCCAAGCTTAGACATTAGAGTATGGGAAATAGTAATATAGCTTGCAATCATGGTATATGTGTTGTTTAGTTGTTTGGAAATCTTGGTATTCAATTTTGCCTTTTGATGGGAATTCAAACTGCAAAGTATAGTGTGTGTAATATTTCTCTTGTAATGAAGTAGGGAAAAAAACCTCCTGCTAACAGTGTATTGCAGTAGCAGGTCTGATTCAAAAAGACACCCTCATCTTTTTTTAATAAAATCTTTGAAATCCCCACGAAATTCACTGGAAGCTCATGCTGCTGTTTTAATTAACAGCTGAGAGAACTATACGTAACACATTGAAGGAGAAAAAGACAGTAGTTTGCATACAGACACCATTTGTCCTGTGTTTGTTTTATTTAAACCTCAAATTCCAGAAGCCAGCAGTAGCATAACACGAAAGATGGGAAAGCAGAGGCCTAAATTACAGGCTAGAGCTACTCCATGGCAAAGAAATATTGCAAACTCTTTGAGCTGATTCTATGTTAAAAGTTGCATGAGATTCCAATTCACTCTGCACTAGTGGGTGACACAAGCCCTCTTCTTTCAGAAAATTTTGTTTAAGAGTTCATGAAACAGAAGCTAATATTTAAAAAAAATAATAAAAAGCCATCATAAAATGTAAAACATTAGCAGACAACTTTAAAGGTGAAAGTAGACAGCAAAATCCTCAGTGTGAAACACCCATGCAGGCAAGTGGAGTGCAAAATTGTTACTGACTTCAGCATGGGCAGAATTCCACGCTGTATTTTTTTCATTTGGTTGGGTTTTTTTTTACTTCTATTTCCTGTATTAAATCCACTTGAATGTAAATAGGATCTTACACTGGATTTGAGGCACACAATTTCTATGTGACCGAGAGTTGGCTGCTGTAAATGAGGGGTCCTCATCAACATTTTCAGTTGGGTTGCAGTAAATGACAGCTATTAGGCCCAGAACTCTAGATCCTGCCATTAGATGGCTGTGGTATGACAACAATTTCAATAGCTTTAAAAACAGAGTGATGTGGGTAGACCTATTTAAATGAAAACAACGTTGCTCATGCTAGGCAAAGCAGACAGCTCTGGAAAGAAATATCTATATTTGAAACCTTGGAAACGTTAATCTGTTCAGGGATGTGAGATAACAACAGAGATGGCGTAGGATTTGAGAGAGATACCAGAAGGTCTGGTATTTTAAAGCCATAATCTAGTTTGCAAGCCTCAAGAGTGAGCATTAGTGAGATTATAGTTTTGGTGAAGAATTTTCACAACAGGAGGCATGAGGTGGAGTTGGAACATCTGTTGGCATTTACAGACAGATTCATTTGTAGTTTTAGGCGACCTCCTTGGCATCATTCAGGGTGCAGGATTATGTGATGGGTCAAAACCCCAATGTTTAGTTATGGTCATGCTCAAACCCTCTGAAATATTGATTCTTTATTTAATTTATCACACGTACTATCAACCACATCACTCTTCATCACTGGGAAGTCCACATCTTTTGTAGCACACTCAGGCTTCCCCATGAGAGAAAACTGGAATCCCTTTGCAGACATTTTTTCACCAGATGGACATGGTTTTATGAATATCAGACTGCTGGCACCTCGCTTTTTTTTCTAATTATACTTACAACCAGAATAAGATCTGGGCTAGCCCCGCTTGACTTTTGCAATGCACCATGACAAATTGGGATTTCTGCAGCAGCATTCTTTTAAAACAAAACAAAAAAAAATAAAAGGGAAAAGTTTGTTACTGATTTAAATGTGATCAGAACAACCTTGTATATCTACTTTCCTATAGCATTTATTTTTAAATATTTGTTGACTCTTCTCCTGATTATTTAATTTTTAATTATTTTTCTGACTGAAGGTTGTGCAAAGCTGTATTGTAGAAGTTGGGAAAGCATGTTAATACTGCTGAAACTGTGTATAGGTCATCTGAGGTTTTGTGCATCAAGCTGGGGTGGAAATGCTTATGATGTTCTTGTTTCAAGAAGATCTGACTGGCAGGTGTTCCATCCTTTCCCATCCTCCATGAAGACCACAGCTCATTTCTGGCCAGCCCAGCCTTCACACTCTGTAGCAAGCGCACTGGTGTTCCAGGTTCCTGGGACCCCACCACATACCCCTAACAAGCAGTCCTCTTCCATGTCTCCTCCCCACAGTGGGGAGATGGCTCTGCTCTTACCAGGCCTCTGGACTGCTCCGTCTAATACCTGGCTGTTTGGTGACTGGACAGACAAAGCTATTTTTCAGCCTGCCCATCTTCCTGAGTGCAGTTCTCTCATGAGTCCTTTACACCTTTAATGTGAGATTTTGTAGTTCCACTTCATTTTATATTTCTACTTGAGAATTTCATTTTTTTCATTTAGTTATCTGAAAGTAGTTATTTAGCTGCAGGACAGGAATTCAGGTAAGAATGAGTGATCAAACCTTTCATCTGTGACTCCAGCTTTAAGCTCAGGTTAAACTGCTCTTGCTGTGTCTGCTTATTCCAATCAAATTACTAGGAAAAATATTAACTGAGCTAATTTGAGTGAGTGTAAATGACTGATTAATACTGTAGGTATTATAAAAATCTAGTAGCTTAAGCAAAAGAAGTATTTTATTCTTTTTTCATGAAGTACATTGAAAAGTTACATGGATTATTAATGAAATAGGAAGCATTTGGCACTTTCTGGAAGGCAGCAAGGTTGGTAACAAAGCCCTTTTCACAGAACATGAAAGCAATTTGCATTGCAGGACTCCCTAAATCATCCTTAGATTGTGGGTGCTTGTTGGCATAATGAGTTTGATAGCTTCAAACTTCTGATGGAAAGCTGTGCAAACCATAAAACACAGCTGCTACACTTTGCACACTTGTTGGAAGCTTTACCAAAGAGTTGAGGACTGAAAAAGTAAATGAGTGTGAAGACAAAGGCTCAGACCTAGAGAGGAAATAGAGTTGCTTGCATGATGGGTTCAGTTCTGTGTCAGAATTGTATCCAGTTCTGGGCTCCCCCATACAAGACAGACATGGACTTACTGGAGTGAATCCAGCTAAGGGTCGTGAAGATGATTAAAGAATTGGATCACCTTTCATTTGAGGAAAGTCTGGGACAGCTGGGACTGTTAAGCCTGGAGAACAGAAGGCTCAGGTTGGGGAGGTTGGGGTCACAATGACACAGACGCGTGAATCTTATCAGTGCATGGAAATACTTGATGGGAAAGAATGAAGACAAGGGAGACAGACTTTTCTTAGTAGTGCCCATTGATAGGACAGGACAAGAGAGAATAAAACCACACTAAATTAAAACTGAACACAAGAAAACTTTTTCTTTTGTTGTGCATTGTTTTTTATTTTGTTTGGGGGTTTTTTTGTTTGGTTTTTTGTTTTGTTTTGTTTTGTTTTGTTTTGTTTTTTGGTTGGTTGGTTCTGGGTTTTGTTTTGTTTTGTTTTTTACTCTGAGGATGGTCAAACTGCTACAATTTGCCCAGAATGGTTATATGTTTCCATCTATGGAGATACTCAAAACCCAATTGGACACAGTCCTCAGCAACTGGCTTCAGGTGACCCTGCTTGAGCAGAGGGGTCAGACTAGACAATCTCAAGAGGTGCCTTCAAATTCCAACCTGTTGCAGATTAATTTTGTTTTTGTATGATTCAAAACCCATATTCAGCTGCTGCTTTAATTCAGCTGCCCCAAACTACTAACTACAAAACTAGTCTATTGCAAAGTAGAAGAATTCTTCAATTTTTCTGTTGAAATTACTCAGCTCTACTTAAAACAATTCCTACTTTGTTGCACCAGGCTTGGAGGATAACAACCTGGACTAAAATCTGAAATTTTTGATTGGGTGTACAGCCCTTATCTAAGCTCCATTTGTCCTGTAAAGCATCTACCTCAAAGTAGCCTACAGCCATGTTATTGGGGTATTCCTGCAAGAGAAAGGAGCTAGAAGTATAAATCCTAACTAGAAAGACATAATTAATAACTTGCAGAGACAGGAATTAAACCACATGGCTCTGCTAAGAATTCCCTATTGTGGTGATGGCACACCTTGCATGCTAGGGGTGAATGTTGCTGCAGATGTGGAATTCTGCAGCTGTGTGGACTCTGTTTTGGATGGTGCACATTTAAAAGATAACAATCACAACAGTAAATTACAAGCACCTAAATGTCCTTCTGGATCTTGACTTTGTCACCTTAACCTCCAGTATATTTGCCCAAATCAGAGCTGAGGTGTTTCATCAGAGGTGCCCATCAGAGAAGGAGGGAAAAGGTGTCATTGCAGTGCAGTATTGCTGTATTTGCTTTTTTAATAGGGTCTAGTCATTAATGTTATGTCCCTGGAAATTTACTCGAAGAAGACATTTGTAGGAGAATCTCTTTCTTCCTGCACACACTAGCAAAGGGGTTTTTTTTATGATGCTTTCAGATAAGCAGCCACAGTGAATCCTTAGTTTCATTTTATCTCCACAGATAACTCCAGGAAAAAAAAAATCACTGCTTCTGCCTGCAGCCTAAACAACTCACTTTGCTGCCAAATGCCATCTCAGAAAGAGGAACAATATAAACTAATTTCATACCTATTCAGTTAAATAATAGGTATTGTTCTAACTATACCTCTAGTGATAAGAGACAGAACAGCTTATTTGCCATTGCTAAGCAACTGTTAAAACAGTGTGAAGAATTCAGCCAGCTCTAATGGGCTGATAGGAATCAGTGTCTGAAGTTCTTGTTTGCATTCTGAAGTCAACAATAATTGTCCTTCTCTATTAACATTCATTTAAGATAGTTTATGGCTGCACCAGATTCAATCAGATTTCTATCTCAATGGTGTTCTGAATGGTCTGCCTTCCCTTTGAGAGAAATATTTAACCATAATGCATTAAACTGCTTTAATCCACTTGTTTTGTTATGATGTAGTGATGAAGTGGCATAGAAGATTACACAGAAAAAAAAGAAGGTAATATGAAACACTCTGCAAAAATAAAAGCTGGTGGTATGAATGGCACCAAGTTGCGGGCAGAGAGTTTGAGGTATTTAGGTAGGTTTCCATAAATCACAAGTGGACATTTGTGTCTGAGATGCAGAGACATCTGCAAAACTCCTAGACATTTGGAAAAAATGGAATCTAGGGAAGACAGATGTAAAAGTCCAAGTGCATTAGACCATGGGATTTTTTTCCAACTAATTTATGAGTTCAGATTTTAGTCATTTGTGTACATGATTTAGGAGAAGAGACTTTCTGGCTCTGATCATGCTTTACTGAGATAAAGAATGGGCAAATGAATAAATGCAAGGGAAGAAATATTGCACAAAATGAGCCTGCATTAATAAGCATTTCTTTTGTAGCTGCAGAATGATTTCTGTGACCTAAAAGGAGAATGCATTATCATGAGAGGATGATATCTCTTCAGATGATCTGTTCCTTATCTGTGAGCAAGCAAAGACGCATGAGTAAGTAATGATGCATAAGCAGAGGGACTGAAGGCTTACTGCTGATGGAGCTGGAATTCTGTGCTTCTAGCCAACACTGCTTCATTGCTTTTAGAGGTGCATAAACATATGATTAACGCTTATGCATGTGAGCAATCCCATCACATTCAGCAGAACCACTACTGTTCCCTGTTAAGTAAGAACTTAAATGTTTCGTTGGCGCAAGCTGAGAAAATCAGCACTTTATCAGATGGAGTCCGTGCAGGTGAAACCATGCTGCCTTGCTTAGCCCACTGTGCCTCACACCATGACTTGTTAGAGCCACGTCTTAATGTAACAGCAGAAGAATTAGTGCTTTGAAAGAAGGACTTCAGCAATTGCCTGAGTCAGAAGGCATTGTTACATAGATGATATGAAAATGTGGAGGTAAAAAGTTGAGACCGTCCCTCCACGAAGCTTACAGCAATGTCTGAGTCACCACAGGACATGAGAAAGCTGAAGGCAATTGCATGCAAAATAAGCTCGGTCTGATTTCTCCTCTTATGTAACTCCTACGTTAGCATCTTCTCTGCTCAGAAAACATCAAAAAGCTGTTACTGAAAGCAGCGCTCTTATTTATTCATCTGTATGAGCCAAATGTCACTGAAAAAATTAGATATTTTCCAAGCAAGCTTTAGTACAGGACCAGGCACTTTCCTTGCTGTAACTGGTAAGACCACTTATTTCTGGACTTATTTAAAGGATGTTTGCACCCCCTAGTGTATAAGAATTTGCAAGAAATCAGGTTCCTGTAACAGCCTTAGGTGACTGAATATGTTCAATATTAAGCAATAATAAAATCTCCCTGTTACAATTTTAATAACTTCAAGAGAAAGAATTACAAACTCTAAAACCATCCTAGGTGTAATTCCTCATGTCCATGTAGTCAACAACCGTAGGACCTGAAAATGGGTTCCACTGAGTTGAATTTTCATCCCACTGGAAGGTATCAGGGATTTACAGGAAAAAAAAAGAGACTGTACTGAAAACAGACAATTCAAATGAAGAGCTATCTGAAACTCAGGGATGTCAGATCAGCTTCAGTCCACTAGGAAGATAAAGTCTACAGCTGTGTTTCACTAAAGGACAAGGATCTTTGGATCCAGACTTTACTTCATTTAACAGGAACTGTAAAAACGAGAGGCATATGCTTCACTGTCCTCCATGAACTAGTGCTCAGATTGTCACAGGTAAGTAAACTTTGAACTCCTGAGAGTGGCCTGCATCACACTGTTTGGAATTAGGTCTTAAAACACATTTGAAAAACATCTCCTTACAGCTGTGGATCATTTTCTCATTCTTCAGATGTCACTTCATTTATGCCAAGTTCTTCTTACTGTGTTGAACAAGGAAGAACAAGTCAATGAGATGCACCCACTGACCTTGCTTTGTTGGAAGCCAACATGGCAGTTCAACTTACTGTGTCCAATGTAAGTCTAGAACCTCAGCAAAACCCAAGCACCTTATTATTATTATTATTATTAATATTATTAGTATTAAAAAGAGAGATCTTTCTGTATCAATTACATTCTGGTTTAGAGCCTTTCTTTTTTTGATATCGTAACTATATACCCCAAACTATGATTTCCGTAAGACAAAATTCCATGTGGAAATCTATTGAAGTTCACAAAATCTTCACTGTAATTAAGAAAGTGCTGGGTCCATGTGTCTCATTTCTAAAAGCAGAGAGAAAAATACACCTGTTTTCTTCTGCAGATTTTACATTGGTATTAACTCCAGACCATGAGGTTGGGCTGTGATGGCACCACTTGGCCTTGGCCTCTACACCTTTCAGTGGTGTGTGAATATAGGACTGGGGTTCCTGGTCACAGAGTGCAGCAGCATTGACTGTCAGATTGAGGTTCAGATGCAGCTCAACTTGGTGATGATGAAGTTATTACTCCTGTAGCCTGTTTGAAGTAAGCTGGTGGAGTTTAATTTACAGTAGATATTGCTATTGACAGTAAGCAACCAGGAGACTGCTTGAAGTTTCAACAACTGGCCTAACTGAATGCTTGAATTCTTTTCCCAGCCAGAACTGAGATGTTTTAGCAGGAATATATGGTGTTATTTGTACAAAGTCTGTTACTGGGACTAGGAACTCCTAGGTTTCAACTAGAGTAGCCCCAGGACTCTAAATTACCCATCTAAAAGCAGTGCAGATAGGAAATGAGGAGAATTTTTATTACATTATAAAGAGAAGTCCTGGGTAAGCAAGCAAAACCTGTCATTTTCACAGGAGGATGTCAACACAAAATGTAGGTGGAGTGATGTACTGCTTTCCAGGTGATTCAACTGAAATCAAAGAAGAGGGAGATGTGATAATACCCCCCCCCCACTAAATAGTGAAAGTAACTCAGGAATTTTGAGATATGATATGGCTTGTGATTAAATATATTGACTACACTGAAACTCTATATAAACTGAAATGGGCCTTTGCCCTCAGTTCTTTCAGATTGTCATACTTTCCTGGTCTTCCAATAATGTCCAATGATGTTTCCATAGGAATGGAAGCATTAGTTGCTTCTACTCCTTATAATATCGCATTGTGCAAAATATAAAATATAGATGAGATAGGTCCCTGCATTGATTTTAAAGCCAGGATTGTCTGAAATCATATTCAAGGTTTTCTTTGTTTCTTTCCTTTATAAAGAAAACTAATCCTGCTCTGTTGTTAGTGAGGTACTGTATTTAATTTAAAAAACCAATTCTTGTCCCTTTTGAATATCTAATATGGTATTTTATATGAATATTAGGGTGCTTGTTCACAGAGAGATTTTTTTCCTGCTTCAAGAAGGCTGAAGGATTCCAGCCTTTACAAAGATGTTAATACTTGGTCAGATTTCCCAGCAGCCTCATGCAGCTATTATTCCAACAGGCATCACCTTCAAGTCTTGGAGAGAAAGCATTACGTTTAATGCAGTTTGGCAAGTCAGTAATATTCACTGCATTACCTTGATGTGGTTTAATGGCATGAGCAGCATGCACTCCATGTCAGAGAAAATTACCTGTTGACCCTTGCTGTAGCTTGATGCCTGTTCGTAACTGGATAGCTACGAAATGGTGTGGAAAATCTTATATGAATTGCACTCCCCCTGAGCTCTGTCCCTTAAAGAACTAATTTCCTATCAGCTTGCCTATTAAAAAAAAATAAACTTGCTTTGGTGTTTTCATTTGCTGCAGTGTTATTTTATACACATAATGGAGCTGCCCAGCGCGCCTTCCTCCCAGCCTACCCTCCTAATGAAAAGATAAACCAGTAATGGAAGTGAATACAGAAAGAATTAAAGAGAGGGAAATGCAAAGGAACTTTCTAAATTGTGATGGGAAACAAAGAGTCTATGGCAGTCCCTTTGCAGGAGGCAGTCTTGGTCCACTCTTGGGAAATTCCTTCTTTGCTCAGGAACCAGACTGACACAGTGAACACACAGGTGATCTTTATAGCTGTGTAATCTGAGAGAACAAAAATTTTGCCCCTCTGCATGAATAAATAGATTACTTGTAAGTGACGGATGGAAAATTAATTTCATGTTCTTGATAGACACTGGGTGATGTCAAAATCCTCTGTTGATTCCCAGCAGAGGCATCTTGTCTTCCAAGAACCTCACCCCCGACTGACGACCAAATCAATAATCAGTGTTATGAATATGCAGGGCAAGTCAGTTTATTCCTTGGCTCATCTGCCCAGACATCCAGTCAGTGCCAGCCCCACTGGTGGCTTCTGAAGTGCACACAGCTTCAGAGATGTGACCACCCAACTTACCACTTAAGACCTGGTTCTTCCCTTACTTTGGTGGGAATTTAGTCAACCAGCTGGAGTGGATCTTTGGAGTCTCATGTGCTAACCTTGCAAACTCATTCCTTTGGACTTTGTCTCCTCCTCGTTGCCTGGAGACTTACTGTTCAGATGTGCCTCACAGCTCCAACAGGAACTTTCTGCTTTGGCATCTTACTTGCCCATCACGGGACATTTTGCTGTGGGAAAGAGGCAGCTGGGATGCAAGAGGAATACCCATCCACAGCCTCATGTCATGGTTCCTAACCCATGTCATGACCCGGTGAGCTCAGGAGCCGAACAGTCAGTGGTCCAAGGCACGAGCATGTCTACTATGTGGCTAGGTTAGACTTAGGCTCAAAGCTTCTAAGAACTTGAAAGCTGTAAGCTGGAGTCTCTGACACAGTAAAGGCTAGCATGCCACTCACGCACAGGGATGCTATTTTTGCAGTATGTTGTACTCATTAGGCGTGAGTGTCAGTGCCTGAAAAAGGTGGAAAACAGTAAAGTGGCAGGTACTCAATACCTCCCTTTGATGTCTCAGGTAACATGAAAGGCAGCCTCTGCCACTGTTTTGGTATAGTGACATTAAAAAAAATCAAAAATGAGAGAGAAATCATCAACTGTGGAGGATATTCCTGCAGTTTGGCAGTGCTCCTGATCCACAAAGCTATTTTGCTGTTTTCTCCCATTAGCCCAACTGCAATATGTGCAGAACCGGGTTGCTTATCAGGCCAGAACATTAACATTCACAGCATTAATATTTTGGGGCCCTTAAATAAAGAGCACTAACACAAGAATCTTTTCAACCCTTTTATATGAAATCCCACCCTTCTGAACTGACAAAAATAAATGCAGTGAACTTTCAGTGATATTGCACCATATAAAAAGGTTATTAAAAATGTATTTGAAGGAATAGCTTTGTCAATACTAATGCACTGAAGAAACGAAGGGTTTCCCAGCTCAGGCAGCAATGTAGACTTAGTGAGGGAGTGATTACTGCAATAATAAATTTTGGTAGCTTAAGTCAGACAAGTATTTTCAGACTTCATATGCACAGAATCGCTGTCTGTTATAAAAAGATGGAATACTCTGAAATATTGAGGTGAAATAAGAATATGTGTTTAAAGGAATACTGCCAAGTAGATACTGGCTCAGCTCAGAAAATGCATTTGAAAGATGGAGGGGAGAAATAAAACAGAGCGGTGTAGAGGACTAGAAGGGTAGTGGTAGGAATGCAAATGATTTATTGGTTTATTTGTTGATTCTTATTTCCACAGTAATCAGAGAGGGTTTTAGATATGATCTGTACATTCTCCAAAGTGGTGTGAATATAGCAACAAAGTGTCAGTGAGTGAAAATTATAAAGCACAATTAGCTCCACTTTCAGAACCAGATCCATGCTTTTATCTTGAATCCAGACACCTCTAACTTTGCCACTCAGTTTTGGACTAAATAACTGCACAATCAAGATTAAGTATTCCTGCTATGTGGTTTTGATGCACATCTTCCAAGACCAAATGAAAACAAGTTAATCTTGTTTTATTGCTGTAAATGAGCCTAGAATAAAGAGATAGAAAGGAAAGAAAAAGACGAGCTTTCAAATCCTTATTTTCAGTCATTTAAAATGATGATAAGGGAGGTAAAAATTTATTTTTAATCATCATTGTGGGTTTTTGATAATGCTACCTTTGAAGAATGCAGAAAATAGTCTACTCCTCCCATTGAAAGTATCAGTTGCATTCTGTATTTGTTTTTTTTTCAGGGCAGAATTATCTGCTTTTCCCTGGTTAATTTAATCAGTGGAAGTGCCCGTTAGTTCTTGAGGACTGTCTTTCTTAAGGGTGTAAGGTTTTTAAATACTAAATCCAGTACAATTATTCTCATTGAAAGAGGGTTCCTTTGTCCCACAGCTGGAAGCTGGGGCAGCTCTTGCCCTAGGGGTGAGAGGTCCATCCCCTTTAGGACTTCAAAAACGTTCCTGAATTTTGGGTTGTTAAATCCTATCAGTGACTTGTGGTAGCAGAAGAATACAACAGAGTTTCAAGAGAATAACATGTTAACATGTAACAGGGTGGTTTGTTTGTTTTGCTTTGGTTTTGTTTAGTGTTTTTTGTACGTGTGTGGGTTTTTTGTTTGTTTTGTTCATTTTGTTTTGTTTTGTTTTGTTTTTGTGGGAGCATGTGTGTTGGTGTTAATAATGCTTAAATATATTCTGGACTTCTTGTGCATTGATGCACATGCAGTGGTTGATTTCACCGACTTTCCCAAATTCACAGATAGGCATGTGGTAACTCAGGCTGAGCATGAAAAGGGGTGCACAGGAGAAAAAGACAAGGCATTTTACGAGGAAATAGGATTTTTTTTTCTGTTTTCCAGGGTGTAACAACTAATCATGTCAATATCACCTTGATAATGAATAAACGGTATCACTTATGTTTTCTACACTGTTGTTCCCTTTAACTCCCACTGCATTACACAGGCATATAGACAGACACAGACATGCACATGTCTATTATAGACTTTTCTGCCAGGATCCCTGCCATCTAGAAAAGCATTAATGCTGCCACTGGCAGTCATAGTTCTGAAGATTGAAAAGCCTGCAAACGGGTTTATTATCAAGTATAATATCTCAGATGAGACATGTCCCTAGCAAGAAACAACATAGTAAATAATGTCTAATTAATCAGTAGATCCGAAATTTTAACAAGAATATCTTTGTCATGATGACTAGAAATATAACGTAGACATTCTTATTATTTCCAGAGTTAATACATAATTAAGAGAAAACTCTGAGTGGATTTAAATGCTTATCTTCACTGAGTATTTTCACAGTAACTTGAATTCATACCCATGTAAAGAATATAGTTCAGTGAAGAAAATGGACTTGCCCACTTTTCCTTTGTTGACTGTGTGGAGCTTTGTTTTTCAAGAGTCAGCAGTAATTGTTCAGAGTTGAATTTTAGATTTTACTGCTGTCATTTGTTACAAACTATTGGAGAGTTAATGTGAGAAAATCCTTTAACAGGAAGACTCTTTGGGCAGAAATCACATTTATAGATCTTGTGAATACAGTACTGCAGACTCTGATCCTGCTGTGGACTTTGGGGTTTATTTGTATGCCATTCTTTATAAGACTTCTCTAAGTCAATCCAGGTTTATGAACTATCCCATTGCATCCCTTTCTCACTCTCTGATCCAAGTCTGAATTCTATCAAAAGAGGTATTACTACAGAATCAAGATGGGGTCATGAATATCACTTTCTGAAATAAGGAATTTAAATCATTTTAGCTTCATGCAGTTAAAAAAAAATAAAATCCAGTCCAGCCATGAGTGATGGAAGCTCTTTGCAAGGCATCTGATTTAATGTGTGCTGTTAAGAGTGATGATATCAAGCACCAGCACACTTAAACGGGTCCTACAGCGTTGCCACCTTCCACCTTTTAGCTATTAGCTGAAGCTTCCACCTTCTAGCTCTGAGCTCCATAATCCCTGGGGAGGTGGCTTGCAGGTACCAAGTGAGAGAACAAGCTAGAAATATTCTCTAAGGTCGATGCCCAGCAGGGTCACATAGCAGGTGATGCTCAGACAGCCCCGGGGCAATACCTCTGTCCTTCAGCAGCGTTTCTTCAACTTCTCAAGACGACGCAGTTGTCTTGAAAAAAAACATCTTGCACCATCTGACATGCCTTTCTTGCGGAAACGTTACCCCTAACCTGTAAAAATCAGGCTGTATTTCAAAAATTCACCTATTGCTGATTTCGCCTCTTGTGTTTTGTTTAGTTTATTTCTGCTTTGTTTCTTGCTTTGCGAACATCCGAGGGACCTGCCGCGGCCGGGACACTCGGCGGGACAAGGCCGGAAGCGCCCTGAGCGACCCCTCGGGGGCGGCGGGCGAGGCAAGGCAGCCTCCAGCTCCAGGCTGGGCGAGAAGCGGCTGCCGGCGGGATGCGGACTCCTCCCGGAGGCGTCTGTGACGCCGCTCTGAAGGGCCAGGCATTTACCGGCGGGAGAAGCGGAGGGGTCGGCGGCTGAGCTGGCTGAGGGCACCGTACCCAGCAGAGGAGGGCGGCGGCCAAAGCCTGTTGTAAACTGTTAGAGATAGATGGGGAGTAACTTAGAGGTGGCTCCATAGCTCAGTGGTTAGAGCACTGGTCTTGTAAACCAGGGGTCGCGAGTTCGATCCTCGCTGGGGCCT
>JANHGN010026019.1:0-24692 GCA_024605025.1 Megaceryle maxima
AAAAAAAAAAAAATCTAAAGGGCACACTTTGTAATATTATCCACTTTGGCAAACATTAGCAATTAAGCAAAAGAAAATGTACTGAGAGATATCATTTATCTCACAACAGCCTGCCAAAGCATCCTATTTTCAGGGCAAGCTGCTATAGAGCAGATAGAGCTCAACTGTTATGAAGGTTAATTCCTTTGGCCTCAGAATCTCTCCCTCTTTTTTTTTTTTTTAGAGATGAAATAAAGAGGATTAAAGAAAGGGTAGGGAGCAAGAAGAAAAAAAGGAAAGGCCAAATGAACCTACCACCACATAAGCAACAGAGAGGAATGCTTAAGGAACAACTAGAGCAGCTTTTCAACATCTGACAGTCACATCTAACAACATCTTCTCCCATGGACAGTTTTACACTTTACAAAAAAAAGCAACAAACAATTTGGGGAGACAGATTGGGGTGTCTTGAGAAGAAAGAGCAGAATAAGCAGCTGCTGCAAAAAAGTTGATGGTGATACAGAAATCTCATGATTTTAGTGAGTCGGGGCTACACGCAGAGATTTTTCTTAATACATTGTACAATTCTAGAACCACGCTTGTTAAATATATCCATGTGTTAAATTGGCTGGAAAAGGAAACCCAGACAAACCATCTCCTCAAAGCCACATGGAACTTGCAGCTTTGCCTAAAGTAGCATTATTTAACTCAGAATGCATTTAGATGGCAACAGAGTTTGGGGTTTCTTTTTTTCCTCTTAAAATATTCAAGTTACTCAAACATTTCACAAAATGACGTTAAGAGCAGAGCTGCATACATATCCTTTGGGGATATCCGTATCTTCACTGTTCCCAGGATCATTCTCCAGGTGCTGTTTGATTTTTTCTTCTAAACCTACAGCATCTGCTCCTTGATATTGGTCGATTCGCACTTTGTTTCGGAAGAAGAGAAATGTCGGTGTTGCTGATATATTATTGGTAGCAGCTGTTCCCTAGAATGCAGAAATTCATCACAAATGTTACCTAACAAGGCTCTCACCAACACAGGACAGAAACATTCCCTTGCCTCACCTAGGTAAGAATGCACACACTAGATGCTAATCAAGCCGCACCACCTCAAACATCACAAACAAGTTATTTTCTAAACAGCTTTAACTCCAACAACAATTTAAAATTATTTAAATATTCTTCAGGCCCTCCCAATCCTTTACACACTTGGGCATTTTTTGCCTGGGCTTCACATGGTCAGTAGATTTGTCAGTACACCATAAAAGTCGTATTGCTTGTTTGCTCCGGAAAGTGGAGGATGGCTGAATTCAACAACTTGGGCTTTACAAGCTTCCTTCACCCCTCATTCCTTCCTCTCTCCCAAGCCACGGGGGCTCATGCACACCCAGGAACTGCAGCCCGCTGCTGCTGAGCATGAATTCCATTTGATATCTCCCTGCATTCATACCTGTTATGCACCTGTAGTAGTTTTCCCCAATTTTTCAGTAATTTCCTGTAATTTGCAAACCCTTTTTCCACTGTGATGTTCATCTCTCTTCAGGAGATTTTGTAGCAATTCAAGACACTTCCTTTCAACATACTATTGTTAACTTCTGTTAACGACTCACGTTAATCAATAGCTCACCTGGAACACCATTGTCTGTTAAAAACAATTGAGCAGTTCTCAAGAGGAACCTAGTCCCACTAATTATCTCACTTTACTGCATTTTTCATTTTGCTCAATAATTACACCACTATTTGTCTGGAAAGACTTACTCCCTAATTTATACCAGCACTCTCTTCTACATTTAATGGTATTACCCAAACAGAACAGTTGTGCTGCTCAAGCGAAGGACAGCGCAGCGGTAACTGCAGGAACACTGATTTACAGCAGCGCTGTCCGTTCCAGCTTCATGTGCACCCTAATTCTGGAGGATTTCCTGACACGGCTCTTGATGATTCACCAGCCGCCTAACAGCCACAGGTCACTTCCCACTACACTGTCCAAAGAGGTTTTCATCAAGTTTCCCGTTCGCTACATAATCTGCTCTTTTTATTACAGCTGAAAACACATTTTTTTGAGTACCAACCTGGCATTGATGCACGTCGACTTCCAAAAACGTTGCCTGGGGATATTTGTTGCTCAGAGCATTGAAAGCTGGGGCTATCCTTAGACAAGGGCCACATCTGTGAAAACAACACAGAATTTAACTCAGGCCGGGTTGGAAAAACACCTGCCCCAAGGAGAATCGGCACATTCCTGTTCTTCCCCATATCCTTGGTACACATAAAAATAACCTTCCTACCTGGCTGACAGATGGCAAGCAATCCTGGTGATACAATTAGGAATGACATTCAGAAACACATCATGAAGTGTTAGTTCCCACTTCCCCAGACAGCTTCACCTATTAGTTAATACTAACTTCATGTTTCCCAGCTAATGGGTTTAGCTCCAGCATCTTCTATCACAAGCTGAAGTCCTGCTAACTAGAGGGTCATAAGGGAGGGCAAAGAGCTGCTCTCTCTTCCTGAGAGAGAGGCAAACACTCGTAACAGAAAGCTAGAACTAGCGCTCCTCCTGTGAAAAAAAGCATCTACAGTAGCATCTACATAGACTAGAAACATTTAACAGCAATCACATAGCTAACCCTTTAGCAGGAGCCATAAAATTCTCACTACAATAAATCTCACTTACTGCAACTGTAACCAGGCACTCATTTGACCCTGGTAGAACAGACCTGACTTCTGCTGACTTAACTGTATCACCTTGGTTGAAGATATCTATCTGTTACATCTATCTCGGCTGGCAAACACAAAGGGTACAGGTGCCACTATTCCTGCAAAGGAATATTCTCACAACTCTGCTGGCTGCAGACGAAGCAATTAAAAAGCAAAACAGGAAAAACAAACAAACAAACAAACGCCAGAAACAGCAGGAACTCCCTCCACCAGGATATCAAGGCAGGTTGTATCTGACCTGGGGAGCTCCATCAGTGTGAATCCACCAACACAAGCTGGAGCAGACCAGCACAGCAGAGACACACTGCGCCCCAGCTGACCTCCAGACAGAGAGGGTGCAGAGCCAGAGCAGCCCAGCTAGGAGAACACTCAGGTGTTACAGCCCGAGCCCTTAAGCCAACGGGAACATCACGTATCGGTCTCTCCATAACCAAACGGCTTTCCTGGGCACAGGTGCACGCAGTCTTACCCAGCTCACCAGCACACCTATGGTGAGGCTGACTTGCCTCAAACCCCAGCCCAGGCACAGCGATGGGACAGGGGCTGTGGATATAGTGATGCTGTTTCCCGCGCCCATCCCGAGTCACAGCCAGCGAGCCCCCAGGCCTCTTCCACGTACAACACCCTTCCTTCACACCAGACCTAAAGCCTTTGGAGCTCCAAGCAGCCACTGGAAGGGGTTCAACTCTACTTAAAGGATGCAGAAAAAGAGTATGTGCACTAAAAGCCAAGTCTTTAGCAATAAGAAGGTAGGCTTTAAAACCCCAGACTCCCAATACCATTGCAGGTCTCCCTAATTCCACAAATTAGGAATAGCTGAAGTAGTGAGATTTTCTTCAGTCACTAATTCACCTCAATTACACCCCAGTTAGACTACAGATCTCTGGAGAGGAGGAAGAAGAGGAGGACATCTGCTTGTCTGAGCGCCAAGGCCGACCAGGAGACGCTTCCCCAGTGGGTCAAGGCCCAGCGCCCCCTCGCCGCCGCCTCAGCGGGGACCAGGCCGCGGCTGGGAGGGGAACACCTCAGGGCACGGGCGATGCGGAGAGAGCCTCGGAGCGGCGTCCTCCGCTCCGGGGCTCTCCCCGCACCGCCCCTACCCACAACGAAGGGAACCGTGTTCGCCACAACTCACCCCCGCATGGTGAACTTCACCACGGCCAGGCGGGAACCGGCAGCGCTGAGCTCAGGCTGGAACTCGGTATCGTTCGCGATCACCTTAACGCCCACCATCCTCCCCTGGGCGGCGGTATCGGTACCGGTACCGGCCTGTTATCTGCAGCGTCACGGCGGGAAGCAGGCAGCCCGGCATGCACCGCTCGGCGCAGGCGCGCCCGACACGCCGCTCCTAGATAGGGGCAGACATCTTGAGGGCGGGGCAGCGACTCTCGCGAGAGGCGCCACGTTGGAAGAGGGCAGCGAGAGTTGAGGTGGGGCCGCCGGCCATTATAACTGTGGGCAGGCGCGGAGGGTGCTGGGAGAGACGCGCTTATCCCTGCCCTGGCCTTGGGGCCCCTCGCTCCCAGTAGGACAGTAAGGGGCTGGAGCACAAGTGTGGTGAGGGGCGGCTGGGGGCCCTGGGCTTGTTCAGAGAATAAATCTGGTTTATATGATGGATGATATTTTTCTTTTACAGATAGAACATTTTTATTTTTTCGCTGACACTGTATTCTAGAAAGCACAGCCAGCGTGGTAACGGCTGGTAGAATTCGGGAGGCCTAAACGCTTATAAGCAGTAGAGGGTAAATTATCCATGTTCTGGGATAAACTAAGCGAAACCAGGCGTTAAACTCAGAACTTCCCCTACTGCGTTTTGCCCTGTCACGGCTGGCGAGTTACCGACACGCTGAGTCCGCCCTGCCCGTGCCTTTGCATAAATCTCCGGCGGAGCTGGGTTCGGGGACCAGCGGCGGCTGCACTCCTCGCCGGCCGTGCCTCTCATGAAGCCCCTAGCGCCGGTGAGTAAGAGAAGCTCCTCAGCCCTCTCCCCTTCAGCGCCCCGGGGCTCTCTGCACGGCTGGGAGACTTCCAAGCGGTTCGGCCCGGCCCTTCCCAGGGCCGGGGGCTGCCCCGGCCCTTTCTGGGCCCGCCCCGCCGCGCTCTCCTCGCGCAGGCGCCACGGCCGAACGGGGGCCGCCCGGTTTCCATGGCGACGCCCGCTGCCTGCCGTCAGTCACGACGGCCGGCGTTTTTGCGACAGTGGCGGGTGCGGAGCGGCGGCAGCCGGCGGGGTCAGCTGGCCGCCGCACCGGGCGAGGTAGCGCGGCGGGGGCGCGGCGCCCGGGGACCCTCCCCACCGCCCCGGCGGGGACAGGTGAGTAGCCGCGGGCTGTCCTCGGCAGGAGGGCACCTTCCCCCGCGGGTGGGTGGGTGGACGGTGCCGGTGCCTAGCGGGGCTCTCTCGCCGCCGGCTCCCGCGCTGCCCCGGCCCCTTGCGGCGGCCCTCGGGCCCCCCCCCCCCCCCCGGTGCGGCGGAGCGGGCCGCCATGTTCTGCGGGGAGGGGGCGGCACCGCCACCTGTCCCTGCCCGAGTGTTGCCCCCCGGCGAGGGGTCCCAGGGAGCGGCGGCAGGTGGCGGCCCGACGGCGGAGCGGGCCTCGCCGCGGGGCTCGGCCTGGCGGGGCCTCGCCGGGGGATAAGCTAAAAGGGGGTGTCGTGCGTTGGGAGAAGGGGCTCAGGCCCGGCCTGGCCGCCCGCGTTCCGCTCCCCGCCGCCCGGCCCTCCACAGCCGTGCCCAGCGGCGGGGGGTTCCGTGCGCGGCCCGGGCCCCGGCTTTCTCGGCCTTGGGCTTTCAACAAGTTTTCGACCCAGAAGGCGCCCCCAGGCCGCAGGCAGCGCGGGCTGGTGCTTCTCCATAACGCCTTGGCTGTGTCCCGGCAGTCGCTGGTGAGCGAGTGGTTGGTTACCAGTGGGCTGAGGGCTCTGTTAGTGGGGAGCCAGTGAAGCAGGGACTCCTCGTGCAGGAATGATCCTCACTAGGAGCTTGAACTACTTTTAATGCCCAATATTTGTTATATCGTGCCTTCTCTAACTGATTTCCTTCTGCGGCTGCCGCTGTGGCCTCGGTGACAGGGGATAGCATGTCGAGCAGACTCTGCAGCTGCTCTGGGGACCAGAGCAGGTTTTAAATGGGAAAAATACACGTGGCTCTAATGTGTCATCAAATGAAGCGCCAGAAAAACCTGTAACTAGTTACTCTTCATTTTCCGTTTTGAGTGCAAGTTTGTATTTGTTGAATTCAGTTTTGGTCTTTAGTGGATTGGGAAGGTTTGACAGCATCTTTTTATTGCGATGACTGCAGCGGGTAATGGCCAATTCAGGACATCGAGCCCCGTGACAAGCGTTGTCTCGGGGTGCTGGAAATGCAGCACTGCAGCCTGGAGATGGCTGTTAGGAGTAAATTGACTTAGGAAGAGCGTGGGGGTACTGGCTGCACAAAGCTATGGATGAGATCCTGATTGAGGGGAAAAGCAAAGACTCGAGGTGTTAAGTTCTGAGTCGACCAAGTCTATGGGGATACAAGAGGGCAAGGTGCTGTTAACTTGCTAATCCTTGATCAGCATAACGAGAAGGACAGTGTGGTTTGTTAGTTGCTATTAACCTGAATTGAAGTCACCTTGTGTCGCAGACACTTGAGTGCAGCCTAAGGGTTGGTTGTGGCAGGCGAGTGGTGTCCTGCGGCCGCGCTTCCCTCTGCTCTGGTGAGTAGGGCTAGTGAGCTCAGCGCGAGTGTTCACAGCAGTACAATGAAGTGTGTTGTGTTTGAGAAGCCCTTGCAGCCCTTGGTTATGCAGGGACACATGAGTTCCCCTCGATTGCTGTTGGGTTTGGGGTTTTTGAGTATAGCAAAGTGAGTAAAGTTGAGTATCAAAAGGGATGTAGCTGCCAGTGTGACTCCCCAGCCGCTTCCCGTTTGGTATTTATCTGTGCATGTCCCCATGCCGTGAAAACCAGCTCGGGCTGTAGTCATCCTTTTGCTGCGCCTCTTTCCCGACTGCTGTCATCGTGAACAAATTGTTTCTTAATTGTACAGCTAAAAACTGGCTGCATTCTTTGGCTGTTCCCTCGTAGTGCTCTCTTAGTGGCAAGTGAAAATTTGTGTAGGTAGCTTTTAGCCTGGTGTCACAGTGACCTCTTTGTCGTTACAACTCGTAGGGGTGTGCTGTCCATTGAGTAACCGTACAGTTACTGTTCTCTTGAGTTTTCTATTCAGGGCTTATCAGTTTCAAGCTGAAATGAGAATGACTTGCTGCCTGTATCAAAGTGTAAGGCCTGACCTGGTAGATTGTTCTGTTTTGCAGGGGCTTGGAGGGTGTGATCTCCTGAGGTACCTGCCAACCTCAGCTGTTCTGTGATTCAAACCCGCTTTGTTAGATTAATTATAAGGTTCAGAAAGCAAAAATACTTTTCATTTTTTTGATTGTGAACTAAGTCCAAAAGACTGAAAATTACTGACAGACCTTCAGAAAGAAGGTGAAATTGCCATTGCAAACTTTACTGACCACTTGTATTTAATAACAGAATCCCTTTACTTATTCATCAGCTGTTTAAATAAAGGTTTGATCGTCTAAATGTGTGAGTTCTGACAGTGAAAGATTTCTGCAACTCTGGGTAGAGTACTTGCCTTTCCTCTCCCCGCCTTGTTAATCCCTTTTCTCCTTCGCTAAGTGTTAAATGGAAGAGGTCATTTGTAATTAAATTTAAAATCATCAGATTTTTATAAAATGCATTAGATAATTCAAATGGAAGCCATAATGTAACAGAAATGAGTCTTTACCACCGATGTATGATCGTCTTTATGTAAATGGTTTTGGGGGGGAGGTGTTACAATGCTTAGCTAATGTCTTTCTGAATGAAAGATTCCGTATGTGTGGAAAAATAGGCAGAAAAATTGCTGTTCTCTTGAAAATATGCGATCCACTTAGAAGGTTTGTCCTGATGTCATGGATGGCAGCCATCTCTGTACTTACTGGTGGCAAATCTGAATAATAACATCATTTAAATTCTGCTGAAAATACAGAAAAATAGCATTAACATGTGGTAAACGTTGATAGGGAGAGGAATGATTTATTCTTAAGCTTTTTGAGTTGCTTTGTTTGAACATAAGCAGAGTTACATTTATTTAAAAGCAGATGTTCGTTTGGCAGCCTTTAATGGTTCCTTCTGAGCAGTTACATGCGGAGAGCGTGTGGGATGAAGAAGCAGTCCATTCAGAGATGGATTTTTTTTGCAGTCTTTTAGTGTCCACACATAGCCTAAGATTAATTCTTTATATGCATGTGCTTTAATTAAAATAAATGTGTTTGGAAAGAGCTGCCCTTGGCTTTTGCTGTGCTGTGTTAAGAGCAAGGTAGATTTACTTCTGTCTTCCCTTCTGTCCCCAAAGGCATGTTCCATTCTCCCGGCCTGTCTCGGGTCCCTCCCGCGCGCCCTGGGTACCTGGGCCCATCTCCTGTGGGAAGCGGGCTGGGGCACAACCCAGGGCTCGCCGAGCTCGCTCTGGGCAGCATCACACACAGAGTGGGACAGGATAGGCCCCGAGTGTTCCGTGAACCCAGCTGGGAGATGCTGCTGGCATTCTCTCCAGGGCAGAGCAGTCTGTAGCACTGAGGCGTGCAGCGCTTCCTGCAGTGCCCAGGTAACTGGGAGTTCCAGCAGAGAGTCTGCAGGTCAGCACCCCTCCTGGCTCTGCAGTTCGAGCAGTAGTACCGAGGGTTTAAAGTTACGTGTGCAAACTGTCGGGCCTGAGTACTGCAAGAGGGTGAAGAGTGTCTCTGCTGCTTCTGTCTGCCTCATCTGTGCTCTGGAAGTCAGCAGCTGGGCAGCGTGTTCAGTTGCCCTGAAGGACGATGTTCATTGTGCCTTCTGGTTATCTCGCCTGGAGACGTCTCCAATCCCCTGTTCTCTTTTCCTCCCCTCCAGCTTTGTTTTCTACTCCTGCTGTTTGCAACATGGCTATCCCTGCTGCTGCTTAAACCTCTCCTCATCTGTCTACCCACTGGAAGGTTTGAGGGCGAGGAAATCTGCAGATGTGTCAGATGCTGCCCTGGCCACAGGTTGTTGCTCTTTCCCCGCACACAGGGCCAGCAAGAGGATTGTAGCTGCTTGCGAGTGACAGGCAAGAAAGGAAGCTGTTTTTATTGTCCTAGGGCAGTGCAGAGGGGAAGAGTCACTCTCACCAGCTGCTGGGCTTCCTACCCTAAATCAGTTGCATTTAGGTGCTTTTTCTGGCTGCAGAACCCTTATTGTGGATGCTGTTTGAGCAGGAAGAATTGTGGCTTGCAGGGTTTAATGAGGTCATGAGGCTTCTCATTGTGACTGGAAGTTGTGGGAAAACTTGGGGAAAATTGCAAATGCAATGCTCTTGTTTCAGGAACAGCTGGGGAGGAAGGCTTGTGGATTTTTTTCACCTGTCTGTTGCTGCCACTTGGGCAGATAAAAGTATATGTGAAACTGGGAGGACAGAATGCCAATCATTTCTGAAAATACTGGCATTGGTTTCCGAGTGTGAGCTGTGGCAGAAGGTAATAACCCAGATGATAAAGGCTTTGAGCCCTGCTGTGCTTTGTATGCAGAATCTTTCTGTTTAGGTGTTACTCTGATTTGCTGCATATCAGGTTTATTTTATATAACCTGCCAGATGAGGCACAGGACCAGAAAAATTACCTGACTCTACCTTTAATCTGTAAGAGAAACAATTGTTATAAAGCTCTCTGACCGTGCATCTGACCTTTGTCTTTCTGCCCGCGGCTCTGCTGCCTGGTCGTTCCCTGATTACAGCGAGCAGTGACCTCCTGTTAACTTGAACATTTCCTGTGCATCTGCCTGGTACCTTCATCACCGCACCTGGATTTGTTTTCTGCTTGGAATTTGGCTCACTAAGTTAGCTGAGACCAGGTTACTAGAGCTTACTAGTCCTGAAAGTGCTAGTTAGTGTTCAGCAGACTACGGCCCGAGAAAGATTTTTATGTGAGTCTTTGATTCAGCATTTAATACCTTGTGCTTAAGAAATCAGTTTAATAGCTTTACCCAAACAGAAATTTATCCCAGATTATGAAATTTGTCTTAATGCTTGCCCTTAGTGGTGCAGCCGAAGGAGTTGCTTGACCATTCTACCAGATTACCACATTATTTTTAATTTTGGATCATCTGCTAATCTAAAGAACCACTCTCTCATTTAGATACAGAGTACATAACTGAGATGTACATGTCCGTAACTAACTGGATTATGTTTTGACAGTCCAGTGGACCTAGTACCAAAAGCATGAAACAGGCTGACGTACTTTGCCACTTTTGCCTTGGTTTTTCTGGGGAAAATAAAAATCCATAGGACCAGACAGTGGCTAATGTGGTTGGGAGGCCACCGTCTGTGGTTGGACAGTCATGGTGATGGGGGAAGTTCCTGAGGGCCGTGGCAAGTCCTGCGTCTGAAATGGCACACAGGCTGGGGGCCAACAGCGGGCTGGCCGGCGGCTTGGCAGGAGGGGAGCTGGCTGTCCTGCGGCATAAGCAGCTGCGTGTCCTGTGGGCAGGAGAGCTGCGTGGGCAGGGAGAGACAAGGAGAGCAAGGATGGCTGGGCTGCACTGCAGGGCTGAGTGCGGTCTGGGGCATCCCCGGTACGAGGAGGCGACGCATTGGAGCAGTCCGGTGGATTGCTGTTGGAATGCTTCAGCCTTTGAAGGGGCGGCAGCAGAAAAATGGATGTTGAAGATGCTGCAGTTTGAATGAGAAAATAAATGCACCTTTATTTTATATTTTTGTAGCAGTCATGTCTGGCAAAACGCCCCCTGCTCCAGCCCCCTGTGGTACCTCCTCAAAGAGATGCCTGCATCTGTGTGTTTATCGTGTCCAGGGGAGAGAGAATTAGCTACAAGTGTACTTTTATACGTCCATCCATTTATAGAGAGGCACACACCCCTCTGTGTGCACCACCACTGACTCATTCTTTCATTGGGCCTTTGGAGGAAGGAAACTGGGATGCTGGCATTTGTGGAAGTGACAGCGAAGAACTTAATCTGCATGAAGACAGAGGGGTATGAAGCAGGAAGGACTAACTCAGTTCACCTCTATTTTCCAGTTCAAAGTTCCCATTCCCTTTTCTGCCAAAATGGTTTATTCTAGAAAGGCACAACTGACTGGGAGGTGGGATGTCATTTGCAATGACTCACTGCACGCTGTCATTTGTCAGTGGTACAGTGTTTATTTGCTGCTGGAGTTTGTCATCATTGATGTAAAAAAATGATCGATCGTTCGCAGACACTGAGTGAGTTTGGGTTTTTGCAGGGGGTGTAGAGTCTGTGTTCACCAGGGACTGAGGAGGGGTGTTCTTTGTACACAGAATTCTTCAGCTGTTAAAATGAGCTTGTGGTGCTTCCTGAAAATGAAGTTTTTAATGAAGGTGTTGCGGTACCATAATAAAAAACTAGAAGGAAAGAGGTAGTTTTTCTTTTTTTTTCCCCCTCTCTTTCTCTCCCAAAGGTTGATATGAAATGTCCTAAGAATGATTTTTCTCTTAGATGAAGTTTTGAAATGCTGTAAGCCTTTAGAGAGTGTTTTGCTGTTGATGTTTTCAGCACTGTCTCGCATGTTTCTGCATGGAAAGTATAAAATACATTAGGTTACTTGTGTGCTAATCTTTCTGTGTCTTGTAATAGCCTATGTGTTCCTTCGGAAAACTGTTTGTCTGTATTTGTAGTGCTGGTGATTTAAAAGTTCTTAGAAATAGTTTGGAAGAGCATTAAAGTGACAGCAGAATTTCAAGGAGCAATTTTGTGCCTTGGTAGGGGAGCAGTTTCTCTGTTCATTCAGAAATGCGGCCGCTTGCATCTTGAAACAGCCAGGTGCCCTGTAAATGCTGTGACTTGCTCCCTGAGCTGTGAGCAACTGCAACTTAAATGATTGAGAAGATATTTTTACATTGCTTATCAGCATTTTTACTCCCTAGAGTTTTCAGCTCTGGAATCTCATTGATGGATTGCTTTATTATCTATTAAAACGTAGTGCGTAGATTACGCTGATGATCAAATACCATTTGCTGTCAGGAAAATAAACCTCGTTGGAGGTGTGCTCACGGCACACAGATGCTGTGGAGAGCACTGCTGCCTGATGTCTTTACCGAGGGCCAGAGGAATGCTCAGGTGTGGAACCTCTGTGGGGACCACAGCTGGGGCATCTTCCTCTGGGCAGTTCTGCGTTTCCAGCCCATAGCAGAGGAGCTGCTGAAGGGTAGCAAGGGAAGAGCACTTTGTAAAGAATGTATTCGAGGGTTTAACGTATACAAAGCAAAGACATTTCCATCTATCCTCACCTTTCCTAATGCATCCTTTGTTTTATTTCACTACAAAAGTTGGATGGTAACAGAGTTAAATAGGGATTTTTGCTTGGTTTGATGGTTGTGGTGGTGGTGGTGTTTATGGTTGCATTTGTTTTGACTGCAACTCAACACTTTATTTCTGGTTTTCTCTCTATTTTTTAAGGTTTTTTTTCAAATAAAGTATTTTTAGAATCATAACTCTTAGTACGGTTGCTATGTTCTTCCAAAATTTGGGATTATTTTACGGTTCTCTGCTGTGATCATCCCAATGGAACAATTGATCTACCATTGTGTAACAACAAGCGCTACGCTCACAGCCACGTTCTACAACTCCTCGTTCCAGGGTAGCTTTTAGGATGCTGCAGTACATTAAATGCTTGGTTGTTGGTCATTATTATACTTGCTCATTAAATGAGTAGCGTTAATAAAGATAGTCCAATCGGATGCAAGAAAAGAGTTGCCATAAAATGGCATTTCAGAGAAAGTGAAATTGGGGGTTTTATGGTCTGGATTTGGGGCAGGACCAAAACATGCCCCTCGGTTTGCAGGAGCTTGAGGCTTGGTGCGTCCGGCTGGCTCTGCGAGCTCTTGGGCAGTTTGTGATCCTGAGCTACTCGTTACTGTGCTCCTGCTGCCTTCCCTCCCCCCTTTTTTCCACGTGCCTTATCATGTTCAGTTTCTCTGGCTGCAGAGGCTGGTTGCACCAGGAGCGCAGGCAGCGTTTGTGAGACAATACAGCAGCAAATATATTTTCTTTAAGTGGTTTTATTTATGCCTCTGCTCATTTGCTGGGTAGTTCCTTATATCCACTGCTGTTGTCTGGTCAGTGTCACGGGGACACGGAGGGGAACTGTGGCTGCTGCAGTGGGGAAGTGGAGCTGGCTTGGATTCAGGGTGACCTTTATTTTGCCTGTGTCGTAATTCTGAATTTTTTCCCGATCTTCTAAAGTGCTGGATGCCTTACAGAAACTCACCATGGGTGAGTTTCAGACTCAGACCTGAGTTTGAGACTCGAGTTCCCCTCGAGCAAACTCAACGTTCAAGGATCCTATAGTATAAAAACATTTTTTAAGTGGTTGGCGAGCTCCTAGTGTTGCTAACAAAAACAGTGCTTTGTTTTGGTGTTCAAACTTGGTGCTAACCTTCTCGACTGTTTTTCGTACTACAACTTGAGTTTCTATGATGTTTTCTTTCTCTTTGAAGTTGATTTAAACATGTTTGTTGTTCTCTCTTTCCCAGTTACCAAGAACATTTTGCCTTTGTGACAGATAAGGATTTGCCCGTGTTATTTGTGTCAATACATTCGTAAAATCGTAAATGTTGCTACGAGCATAAGGTTGCATCTATTTCTTGTTGGGTCATGGCCAGAATCTAGTTCATATGGCAAATCATGGTGATGGAAACTACCTTCAGTTGTTAAATAAGCAGATCCGGTGCTACTGTAGCTCCTCAGCAGACTCCTGCTGGAGCAGCTGTCCCCTCTGGGCAGGTTTAGGGATATGCCCTTGGGGATGTGTGCAGGGAAACACCATTTGGAGAAGTATCCTTGGCAAAATGTGCAAGAAATCCGAATTGTGAACTTACGATCCTACCGCAGGTCGCCGTATCTTCCGAGTGGTGTTTAAAGACTGTTACTTAATCCATAGGTGAAGGTGGATGTGTTCCTTGGTGGGAGGGGAGGAGAGAACCTCTACTGTGGTTTACTTGAAGAAAGGCATAGAGAGGGACTACTTCTTTTGTATGAAATGTTTATGAAGTCCCTTCTGGCTCACGTTTCAAGTTTTCATGAGGACGAGAGCGTGCTAGGTGGGGGAACGGCAGGGCCGCTGATGCGTAACGCTTGCCATCTCGATTAAATCGACAGGCGTGAAGGCAGAATGGCAGGGAACAGCCTGGTGCTGCCCATCGTGCTGTGGGGCCGAAGAGCCCCCACGCACTGCATATCCACCCTGCTGCTCATGGACGACGCCTCCATGATCGTCACCGGCTGCCATGACGGGCAGATATGTCTCTGGGACCTCTCCTCCGACCTGGAGGTAAGGCTAAACCCGGGCCAGGCTGCGCTTCCGCTGTGGTTAAAGCGCCTTGTTGCCACTGGGATTTTGTTCTTCCATAGTATTGTATCTGTTGTGGTCTTCAGTTCTTTCTCTGCTCTGTTTGCTCGTCCTTTCTTCCTCCTCTCCTCAGGCCTGGGTTGACAGGCCCGTAGTGAACATTTCAGATCAGAAAGGGATGGTTTTGCTCTTGAAGTTTGTTGCTGCTCCTGCAGTAATTTAAGTAATCGCTTCCTCTTCTCTGGAGCTGCACTAAACTAGTTGTTGCTTTTAAAGTTTCCTTGCTGAATACTCTGCTGTGAAAACAGATTTCAGTGATCAGAGCACTGTACTTGGAGAACTTTTTACGGTCGCTATTTTATTCAACCATTTTTCTCCCCATGAAAACTAAAAGACTAAAAAGGCTGGTAGCAGAGATAAAAGTTGATGATTGATTGTGTTATGCCAGCAGCTGCCCTGGAGTTGCAACCCACAAGCGTCTGATTGGAATAGGACCGTGCAGTTTCCCTCGCTGCGCAGGGGGTTAAGCTGCTGGAACAAGCAGCCAAGCGCTGCTGCCTTGTGAGAAAGGCAAAAGGGGGTGCCAAATACCTGCAAATCTCTGTGTCTGCTGGTTATCTCCCAAAATTATGCTTCTCTGGTATATCTTAAAAGGAAGAATGGGAGGAAGCAGATAGTTCTTTCTCAAAAGGACAAAGCAAGGGCAGTTTATCATCTTTAGTCTATGCCCAGTCCTTATATACATGAACTTACTTATGAATATATAGGGTTGTGAACAATACTTGATTGGGGTGGCAAAGTATTGTTGCAGTACAACACGTTTTTTTTTCATTCAAACAAAATTCAGATTATGATTTCAAAATATTGATAGCGTTAAGTTTGATACAAAAAAACACCTCTTTTTTTTTTTTTTTTTTCTCTTCATAAACTGCATTTCAGTATTCGACAGAAACTTTTGTCACATCCTATAGCAACATTCTGTGCAAACTCAAGGTTATAAATGCGCTGCTATGCTAATGAAATGTGCGTGTGTATATTAACACATATATTTATCTGAGAGAGAAAATGAAAATGTGGAATCTGTCTCTTCGAGTTAAGTAACAGTGCTTATGTTGTTTTTACTTCACGTTTTATTTCCCGAATTCTAGATTAATCCCCGAGCTCTATTGTTTGGTCATACAGCCTCAATCACTTGTTTATCAAAGGCCTCTGCTTCCAGTGAAAAGCAGTATATAGTGAGCGCATCCGAGAGCGGGTGAGTTTCCGGAGGATTTATTTATGCGCAGATCTGTTAAATCATGGAAATTGAGGGTAGGGGAGAGATCAGGTTGTTTACATACCCAGTAGTTCTTACATTTCAAACCTTGGAAATCTGCCATACAATTTATCTTTATTTCTGCTGAAGAGTTTGATTT
The DNA here is from genome assembly GCA_024605025.1 of Megaceryle maxima. Classification (NCBI taxonomy): domain Eukaryota; kingdom Metazoa; phylum Chordata; class Aves; order Coraciiformes; family Cerylidae; genus Megaceryle; species Megaceryle maxima. Next base: position 15,489 of record JANHGN010026019.1, read on the forward strand.
ACTTTTTTTTAATTATTTTTCATTTTTCTTTTAATTTTTTTCATCCTTAAGAAAAAATACATCAGTAAATGCATTTTATTTTTAAGTGGTTTTATTTATGACTCAGAGCAACTGTTTAGGGAGGAAAGGGGAATGGGGTTTCCTATGCAGTGGACACTAATGGAGATTGCAGGCAGCTAATTTAAAGAGAAGTCATACTCTGACTTTCCAATAAAATGTACCTTGTGCAGTTACATTTTAGCTGAGATTTTGGGCCAATTTATCGAAAAGATACCCAGTTTGATAAATTGCTGCTTTTGTCATTCATAACTCACACATATTATCTCCCACCACCACCTCTTCTCCCTCCCATCCTCTGCCTCAGCCTGAATTTTGTCTAGGTGCAATTCATATAGTCAGTAGTAAATGACTTAGATGGTTAAGTTGCCAATGTAAATGATCTTTAGGGTCTCAGAAGATGGCAATATTTTCCGTGTAGTTTAAATCTACCTTTTCTATTTCAGGGAGATGTGTCTGTGGGACGTGAATGATGGGAGATGCATCGAGTTCACTAAACTGGCGTGCACGCACACTGGCATACAGGTCGGTACCCGGCAGCGGTCCCATTCTAGATGGCAAAGCAGGGATAACCATGCATTAGTATGAAAACAAGGCTGCTTCGTTTCTTTGAATAATGGCATTATACGCACGCTTCAGTGTCTCATTGATAGTTTCTGCTGTATCATCAAATGCCCTGGAGCTGGAAATAAGTGCTGTGCTTCGGCATTGGGAAATATGCGTCGTATTTAATGAGAGACAGAGGAAAGGAGGAAAGGGAGACAGCTTCTGGAGGAGTGCTGCCAGGGGAGGTGGGAGCGTGCCGCTGATCTTAGCAGGGAGGGCTGGGGCAGGCTTCTGGTGGTTGCAGGAGCTGGGTGTCCGGGGCAAGGAATCCCTTGGGAAGGTACCGGGAGAAAGGGGGCCTCTGAAGAAAGCACCCCATGTCGGTGGAGAGTAGTCCTTTTGAAACACACAGGTGTTAGAATACGTTTATGAATTTACGGCTTGGATTAAGAATGAAGTAGTCAATGCTTCACGTGGAGTAAAACTTCTGTGCTTTGTTAATGTCCTTTTAGTTCTATCAGTTTACAGTCGGGACGCAGCGTGAAGGGAGACTCTTATGCCATGGACATTACCCAGAAATTCTTGTTGTGGATGCTACCAGCCTTGAAGTTCTTTATTCTTTATTATCAAAGATCTCTCCTGACTGGATCAGCTCCATGACTATCATTCGGTCCAACAGAACACAAGGTAATGCTTTTTGTTGCTTTTATTATGGCTTTGCCACCCTGTCGGAGAAAACACTCTTTTCCACTTGTTCACCAGCCTGGGCTGGAACTAGAATGTTACTTCTCAAGAACAAGGAATGTTCTACAGGAAGAGGGAATTCATTTTTTTTTTTAATTCTGCCTAAAAGCGTATTCCACTAGGGTGACGACTCACGATTACCAGCATGGTATGCAGTGTGCGCCGAGAGCATTTGGCAAGCTGTATGTTGTCATTGCTGACAGGATAGATGTTCTACGAGTATTTCTTGTGATTAGTGGCTTTATAAAAAGCTCTGACATAACCTTTTCAAAGCTATTATTGCTGGAGATGTGTTTAAGGATTGTGCTGATTAGAGTACACGGCAGGATTAGAAATCTGAAGGCTGTAGAGGGAGGAGCTTCTACTACAAGCGATGGCAGTCAGCGTAGTGGAGAGGTGTGTGAGCAGGCTCACGTTTGGGGGTGGATTGGTTGACGTGGCTTGAAGCGATGCCTGTCGCACAGCTCCCTAGTTGGTGTTAATTTGCTGTGCTGTAATTTGGGGCTGCTGAGGCAGAGAGGTGTCTACTTCAGGTTGTCCTGCTCTGAAAGCCCAAACTCCAAAGAGGTCTGGGGAACACTAGGGAGGGGCATCCTGACAAAAGGAGAGACTTTTATCTTGAGTTAAGGCTGACAACACTTGTAAACAGACCGTGCTCAGAGTCCTGGGGTGGGAAAGCTCAATTACTGTCCCCACCACAATGAAGCTGCTGGAACCAACTGGAAGTGAGCTCTGCTGTTAGGTGTCTCCTGATACTGCCTTTAGTTTTATTTCCTGTTTTGTAATCGTTTTTATATTGTAATCAATAAGTTACCCCTTGGATTTTAGTCTTACCCCAGTCTTGTCTGGTAGAAACAGGAATGTCTAGAAAGTTTGACTCGCACTTGATTGGTTTTTGTGAAGGTAATCATTCATAGCAGTGCTGGAAAGAATGGTGACTTCCCTCCTTCCCATTTAAGTTGAGCCTGAAGCATTAACTGAGAGCCGGGTGTGTTTGTGTGCATGCTCCTGGAACGCCGCTTGGTGAAGAACGTTTGATTTTTTTGAAGCAAACACTTCAGGAATGTTTTGATAAGCTTGTAATGTTGAGGTACTCCCAGTATATTTTTGTACTCGGATATGCACAAGTGTACAACAAAATGACACGTCCTTGTGCTTATCAGCCTAATGTTTGTTTCTCCCCAGAGGATACCGTCGTTGCAGTTTCGGTGACTGGCATCCTGAAAGTATGGATAATAACCTCTGAAGTTAGTCGCGTGCAGGTAAACAAAGGCTTCTGAATTAATGATGTTTCCTGTTGTGATGGAGAACTTCTATTAATGCCGTTTCCTGTTCTTCCAGCTCCCTAATCATATTGTGGTTTTCTCCTCTTTGCCATTTGAAAATCAACTTCCTTAATTTTGCTTTTCTGATTCTTCGGGTTACCAGCAGGACTCCTAATCTTGCTCACGTTTGACTCGGAGAACTTACTTTAAGAGTAGGATAATCTCCAATTTCTACAGATCTGTTTGGTTTGTTTGTATCCTGTAATGATTTGTGTTAATATACAAATGCTCTTGCTATTATACAAATATTTTTCTTTTCTTTTTTCCCCCCTTTAAATTTCCTATTCCTTCTGAAGTCATTTTGGGCTACATTCCACAGGACCTTGGAGTTCCAACAGGAATTTAATAACCAAGATTGCTCAAGTAGTGTTTAGCTTCCCAAACCACGCGGCGTGTATAACGCCAGGCAGGACTAGCCTGGAAGGCCAGTGTAATGGAATCCCTTGCGCGTGAGCCTGTTGGGGACAGAGGTGGCGGTCATGGGCTTTCTGTTTTGTAGTTTCACACTTGATGAAATTGTGTTTGCTCTCGGAGCATTTTCTGGAAACCCTTGACATGCAGCTGGTAATGTTTTAACTAAGCTCACAGCTAACAGTTACCCTTAAAAGACAAAAAAAAGCAGCTGTGAGCAGTGAAGAGCACTGGCTCTTGTGAAAGAAACACACACAGAGAGGTAACTAAACAGGAGCTTACCATGGTCTGGCCCGTTTAGGGTACGGAGAACCTCGGAAGAGTGAAATGTGAGCTGACTGCCTAGTTCCTGCTGAGTGTCTGGGTGGGAGGTGAGGCACTGACAGCAACCGTACTAAGCAAGCACCCCTAGTCTGGCCAGCTGGGAATTTGCTAGACTGTAGTGGCGGCAGAGGGTACCGCGTGCTCCTGCACGTCGTCTTAGGAGGGCTAATGGAATAAGAACTGCTGCAAGTTTTTCCTTAAAAGTTGGCCATCTGGTGTCTTATGAAACTGCATCACATGGTCTCTGTCATGTTTCTAAGTTCAGTTTGAGCAAGAAAAAAAAAATAAATCCGTTGGATATTTTCTTGTTATCTGATGTCCGTGTGTATGTTGTGTTGCTCTGGGTAGAGACTCTCGGTTTCAGATGCTGGCTGCTGTCACACTGGCTGAGCACTTGAATGCTTTCTGTGTAGGACAGAATGCTTATTCTCCATACTGAAAGTTAGGAAATAATATTTCAGGAAAATACTGTCTTGCCACAGAGATCTGTAGCAGAGTAAGGAGATGTGATCTAGGGCATGCTGGTCTCCGCTTCTGCCTTAACTGCCTGGCTATCCTGATTTTTTCTGCCCTCTCTCAACAAGGTAGTGTTTTGTGGAAGAGCCCTGTGAAGTCGGTTGAAGTGGCGGGTGTTGCAGACAGGCCTTTCTGCATGTCCCCTGTCTGTGCCCACAGCAGGGTGTCTGCAGCCTTCTCTTGCTTCAACCAGGTTTTCCTAGCTGAGAGATGGATTTTTCCAGTGGTGAGTGGTGTGGCTCTCCCTCCCTCCTTCACGTATCCCATGTCAGAGTGAAGATGGACAGTCAGTCAAAGTGAGGGTGAGCTCTGGATCTGGACAGGTTAGGAGTGACCACCCCGGGTACAAGCAGAGGAGAAAGCTTTGCTTTGGGGCGGGCCCACATTAATCGCCGCTATGATCGAGGGGTCTCATAGTTGGACCCGGCCGAAGGTGTGTGGCTAAATGGTTAAGAGCCCCCACTGTTTGATAGTGCTAGCTTTTGAATCTCAGAAGAATGTGGTCAGCAGTGACTGATTCTTAGCCTCTGGCCAAGATGAAAACTTGGAGACGTGATGGTGCTGCTGGACATGAGGAAGGGAATGAGCTTGTGCATTCAGCAGCTCGGCTGGCCCAAGGGTCAGTACTTGCATCTGGTTAGGGCTGTGTAGATGTGCTCTCTAAATACAAGTGGTAACCTCCTGTTTGGGTCATTTTTGTCTGTATCTACAAGCCAATTCCTATCAAACCTATCGCTTCTTCAGTTCTGCTTTTCTTCACATTTGCTACTCTTATACTTGTGTCAGAGTCTGCAGGCTTGACTGTTGCAGGGAAGTTGGCGTTCAAGATACGATGTACCCATCACAGTATGAAAATAAACCATAAGTGCTTATTTCAGCTAAAATTTACAGGAACACAACTTATGTTTTGCAGTTGCTTACAACTTTAGCAAATTTAAAACCATCAAGAAATGCCTTGTGTTTTTTTGGAGGTGCTGTTATTACGGGCAGCAATATGGCTTTTTCATTTCAGGTTCATAATTTTAAATAAAATGCAGTCAACATTGGTTTTGTTTGTTGGTTTTTAGGATACAACACCGGTATTTGAAGAGGAGTCAAAACCTATTTATTGTCAGAACTGCCAGAGCATCTCTTTCTGCGCGTTTACCCAGCGGTCGCTGTTGGTGGTGTGTTCCAAATACTGGCGGGTAAGGGAGCCGAGCAGCACCGGGCTGCTTTCCACTGCACGAGCTCATTTTGTTACGTTGCCAGTGAGACATTTAGATCAAGCTGCTCCAAGTCCTTTTAATGTGTCTGTATCATAACCAGCATTAGCTGCTGTCTGGGCACTTTCACCTGTAATTGGGAGATGACAACAGAGTTTTCTGTTTCTTTGCAGGTTTTTGATGCTGGAGATTATTCCCTCTTATGTTCAGTCCCTAGTGAAAACGAGCAGACCTGGACTGGTGGCGACTTTGTGTCAGCTGATAAAGTCATTGTATGGACAGAAGATGGACAAAGTTTCATATATAAATTACCAGCCAGGTAGTCAACAACAAAATATCTTTTTTTGGGTTTTTTTGTTGTGTTTTTTTTGTTTGTTTGTTTTGTTTTTTTTTTTTTTTTTTTTTGAGATAAAAACATGAGCAACTTCGAAGAAATACTGTTTTTTGCTTTTGTCACAAAACCGAATGGATGTTGCAGAAACTGGTATTCCATGAGCACGCTTTGAAGCTGAAGTGTCCCTAAAGATATGCCACTGAAGCGACGCTCAGTAACTTAGATCGCCTCGGCCAAGGCTGCTTCACTGTTTTCTGATGATACAGTAACTCTTTTTCACTTCCTAGTGGAGCTGTGTGATGGGAAGATGTGTGTTGTGTTGTTGCAAAAGCATTGTAGGTAAAAATGCCATTGAAATATTTCCTTAACCAGCTCCAAATAAGGAAGAACAAAGATGTTATATGGAGTAGAATGTAAATGATGATTGTATTATGGTCCCAGAGGACTCCTTCAGCCTGCTAAGGGAGGGCACAAACAGCTGAGGTGATTTGTCAGAGGAATCCTTGCGTTCAGAGTGCTTTGGTCCCGAGTCCGAGGCTGGATGCAGACCTAAAGCCAGGCTTCCTTCAGTCCTCCTTCCTTCACATCTGAATGTGTGGTGGAGCTGAACCAGACTCATTGGAGCGGTTATTAATTGACAGTGCATACCCTGTACATGAAAATCAGAGTCTTGATCTGCTGTACCCTATATTGACAATTTGAAGAAAGTAATGCTCGAGGGCCTGGGGATTGCTTTCACGTAGTAGTGTTGAAGTAGCTAGAGATACAGTAATTACTCTCTCGAGTTAAGCAAGGAATTTTATTCCTTTCTCTTTGTTCTTCACCCCAGCTGCCTACCGGCCAGTGATTCGTTTCGCAGAGATGTGGGGAAAGCAGTAGAAAATTTAATTCCTCCTTTATTGTACAGCGTGTTGGACAGAGCAGATAAACAGGTAAAATGTATTTCTTTTGGGTTCCTTATATGGAGCGTGTTTCTCTTTCAGAGAGTTGAAAGGGGCACACACCAGGAGCAGTCCTGCTCTTTCAGAGTAAGCCTTCAGGATTTCTGCTCTTCCCAGAGACCGTAGACAAATGCAATTTCCCTGCAGTTTGGTTTGGCTTGATTCTTGTCCATTTTCAGATGACTGCAGAGGTTAGTCTCTGGTCAGGTGAATCTCCAGTTGCTGCACACTAACAGTTTACCATTCATCAGTGCCTGGAGAATTACAAATCAAGTTGCGATGGGCATGATGATTAGGCAATAACTGAGGAAGTGCTTCTAGCATCACAACTTTGAATTTGAAAGCTTAAATCTTTGCAGGGTAAAGAAAGAAAATCCAATTTTGTAGGTCAAAGTCCTCTTTGAGCTATACTTCATTTTGCTGTTTTACTGTGAGCTGTATCTGCTATAAACTAATATATCTCAAACTGCCATAGGATTATTTTTATTTATGTGTTTGTTTATTTTTACTGACAGCTACTCATATGCCCTCCAGTGACCCGATTCTTCTATGGGCACAGGGAGTTTTCCTGTAAGATGTTAATGCAAGGAGACTCTTCAGGGAGACTGTGTATTTGGAGTGTGCCTGATACTCTTGAACAACAAGACAGTGCAAAAGGTAAACCAAATTAATTCATTACTTTTAGGGGGCGTCTCCTTGTGTTTTGTTGCTGAATAAAGTGCTGCTGCTGTTCTTACAGATCCATGAAGTTGTTGGTTTTTTTTTTAATTGATAGCTTCCTGTAAGATTTATAGCAACCTAATTTTTTCATATATGATCAAAATCTTAATTTACTCTGAATATTTTTCAGGTATTGTTTTATTCCAAATATGGTCATTGCTGTCTGCCTGGGTAACTTCCTCCTCTACCTCAAATCATAGACTTCTAGACTTTTCCAGTCCTCACACGTTGTTTCCATGTGTTGCTGTAGCTCTGCTCACGTAGTCAGTAAACTGGTCTCCGCTATGTTCCTTTTACCTTGTTCAAACTCTTGTAATGCAGCACACTGAAACTTTGAGATCTTCTCAGAAAAAGCATTCCAAATTTCTCCTCTGCATCTTTTTTGGTTTTTTTAAAGCCTTCTCCCACCTCACCCCTTCCTCTGTTGTTGTTTTGGTTTGGTTTTTTTTTTTTCCCTTTTTAACCAGGACTGCAAACAACCACTTCAGTGTCCCTCCAGGAAGCTTTTGATAAACTGACTCCTCGCCCCGCTGGCATTATAGACCAACTGAGCTTAATCCCAAACCTCAACGAGCCCCTTAAAGTCACAGCCAGCGTGTACATCCCAGCGCACGGGCGCTTGGTTTGCGGCCGTGAGGACGGCAGCATCGTGATCGTGCCAGCCACCCAAACGGCCATCGTTCAGCTGCTGCAGGGAGAGCACACGCTCAGGAGAGGTAAGCACAAGCGCTCCTGGAAGTGCGGCGCGGCTGCAGCGGCCGCCTCTCGCGTGGAAGATACGCTGGCGGAGGAGAAGGTCTCGAAGTGAGGGCTGAGTCATTTTAAAGGCAGGAATCACATAGCTGCCTTCTTAACGGTGCAGATGGTCTATTAGGTAATGGGAAACCAAAGTGAGAAATGATTGTGGCCAGCGTGCATCAGTTTTGGGGGACGGTCCCTTTCCTGGGAAAGCTTTGGGTGTTTCTCCTGGGTTTTTGAGGTGCGGTAGCAAAGATGATGGGGAGAAGACACGCACCTCCTGTCTCCCTCCCAGAGTGGTTCTGGGCACTGCCTTCAGCTGGAGTATTGCTGTGCCTGGGGAGATCTGCCCAGGACAGTATCCCACCTGCCAGAGAATTCCTCTTGGTTTATGCTGTAGGTTAGTCGAGCGTTACGCCCTGGCCTTCTGTTGTATGTTTTGGTTCTGGATAATGTTATCTGAGTACTTTTGTGATCATAATTGCAAAGCAAATATTTAGATTTTTATTTTTACAAATGCTGATAAATAAATGAGAGACATGTAAATATTTTTCTGTAAATAGACCTATAAGCTTGTCAGTTATACCTCTGAGCTTGTCAGTTACTTACAAGGCTGCTGGTTATGCTATTTCCTTTAAGTAAACTCAATTACTTTCTAGAACTTTATACAAAAATGACTTTTTTTTTCTTAATGTGAAGCTGGAATGCCTCAAAGTTGATACATTATTCTGAAAAAAAAAAAAACAAACTTGGTGGCTCTTACCCTCATAAAAATCCAGAAGTACCCCTCTGTGCTCTACATGAGGTTTGCTGTGCTTGCCCCAAAGTGTAATTGCGTGGAGGAAAAAAAATTCCTCTGTATCCTGCAGGTGTTGCACAGAATACTCGAGTCTGGTATTTAATTTACTTGGACCTGTTCTGCCAAATTTGCCATCTAAAAATATCGGTTGCTTCTAGGCATCATTTGCAGTAGTTAGAAGGTTAGAATGAGAATGATTTAACAACTGTGTTTGACCTCTGAATGGAAGACTCCCCGTTCTTGCTCTGTGCTCACAGAAATTATTTTCCTTTGTAAATGTGATGTCATTAACCTGTTCTGCACAAGCCCTCAATGCACCCAGCACTGCAGGCTTGCACGCCACTGTTGAGTGGGTAATCTTACTGCAGAGTAAAATTGTGCAGCTTTGTTGGTACTGGTCCTTTTGGTTATAATGTTGGGTAAATATATGTTTGATGGGGAAGGGAATTTTTTCACATATTTGTGGTCTCTTTTTTTTTTTTTTGTCTTTTTTTTTTTTCTGGGGGAGAAGGAGGAGGTTGTTCTAAGACAACTAAATTACTTT
>JANHGN010026021.1:0-11500 GCA_024605025.1 Megaceryle maxima
CATTGAAAAAAAAAAAAAAAACCCACAGAAAAAAATTGGAGAAGTATGATTGTGAGAAATTTATATGGGAAAGGGTGTATTGTGTAGATAGGTCAAAACAAAAGAATTCTGACCTTCATTGTGTTTTTTACCTTGAATGATTTACATTTTGCAGATGGACCATAAGTAGATCAGTTTGGAAGTTGTGTTGTTGGTTGGTTGGTGTTTTTTTCTTTTAATCTGGGAAATTCTTGTTCACAATTCATGAATCAGTTGTTTGGTTTCCCTTAGGGAGAATGTGACTGAGGTCTTTTAAAAGTATAATGGAGTACTTGATTTGGCTTTACTACAGAAGTGAACTCAAACCAAAATGTATGTTTCACTCTTTTCTGATCCAAATAACATGTATTATCACACATAATGCCTCATGTTTTACATTATTCTTTTATTAGAGTACTGGAGCTAAAGCCCTGCACCAGAAACTAACTTCGTTATGTTTTGTAGTGAAAGTCACTTTAAGATGTTAATTTGTCATGGCTGAAGTTGTGTAATAGAAAGACAGGTTTTATATTGTGTTAATACTGCATTTTCTTTGGGCATTTGATGAGAAAAGTAGCAAGAGTTTGTTACAGCAAAATTATTAACTATACAAGAATTAGCTAGACACTAGTAAGGTAAAGCTTTCCACATCCAGCTTTGAAAGAGGGTACCAACTTTTGCAAGGAATAAAGTGCTTGCATATTGAAAGTATTATTGAGTGTGGGATCCTTATTTGCTCAGTGAGTTGTCTCAGACTGACTTACTTTTGACTTCATGCTGTGTGGTGGGAAGAAGTCTACACTTATCACCCTATGCTGGACCTTCAGTTCCATGGTGGCAAATGCCCAGGATAGAGCTAACATTAACCAGGTCCTTTCAAACCATTATTCTGAATTTTCATGCTGACACACAACATGTCCCCTTCCATTCTGGCTCAGGTAACTGGAACTTTTAAAAAGTGTGCTGAATGATGCAGGTTCAGTAATGTTTGATTTCTATTGCTTAGGAATGTAAAGGAAATGTTAGAAGAGTCTTCAATTTAAAATTTTCAGATATGTCTCTTGGCAAGCATGGCCAGGACTATTGTTAGAACTGTCTCTTATTATGTACCTCTGCGAGTCCAAGAAGAAAGAACAAATGTGTCATAAAAAAAATTGTACTGAAGTGTCTTTAGATGAGAAATTATTCTTCCTTTGAAATCACATGTTTGGGTAGTCATGCCACTCTTTAAGGCAGGTTAGGTCATAGGGCAGCTACAAGGTCAGTGACAAGATGTGGAAAGTGTTTCAATCACTAAAATACTTTATTTTCAAAGTATTAAAGTATTTCAAAATCTTAAAATATTAAATTGCACCCCCAGCAAGTTTGCAAGCTGTGTGGGACAGCTGGAGGGTAGGGGTGCCATCCAGAGGGACTTTGATAGGCTGGAGAGTTGTGCCCATGCCAACCTCATGAGATTCAGCAAGACTAAGTGCAAGGTCCTCCATCTGGGTCAGAGCAATCCCAAGCACCAATATAGTCTGGGCAGTGACTGGCTTGAGAGCAGCCCCAAAGAAAAGGACTTGGGGGTTCTGGTGGACGAGAAGCTCAACATGAACTGTCTGTCAGTGTGCACTGGCAGCCCAGAATGCCAATCATATGCAGGGCTGCATCAAGAGAAGCGTGACCAGCAGGTTGAGGAAGGTGATTCTCCCCCTTTACTCCACTGTTGTGAAACCCCAGAACTGCGTCCAATTCTGGAGACCCTATTACAGGAAAGATATGGACGTGCTGGAACATGTCCATAGAAGGGCCATGAGGGTGATCGGAGGGCTGGAGCACCTCTCCTATCAGGACAGACTGAGAGAGTTGGGATTGTTCAGTCTGGAAAAGAGAAGGCTCTGGGGAGACCTTATTGTGCCCTTCCAGTATCTTAAGGGGGCCTACAAGACAGCTGGTGAAGGACTTTTTAGGATGTTGGGTAGTGGTAGGACTAGAGGGAATGGATCAAAGCTAGAGGTGGGTAGATTCAGATTAGACATTAGGAAGAAGAGGGGAGATCTTATTGTGGCCTGGGAGACCTTATTGTGGCCTTCCAGTATCTTAAGGGGGCCTATAAGAAAGCTGGGGAGGGACTTTTTAGGCTGTCAGGCAGTGATAGGACTAGAGGGAATGGATTAAAACTAGAAAGGGGTAGATTCAGGTTAGATATTAGGAAGAATTTCTTCACCATGAGGGTGGTGAGACACTGGAACAGCTTGCCCAGAGAGGTGGTGGAAGCCCCATCCCTGGAAATTTTTAAGGCCAAGCTGGCTGGGACTCTGAGCAACCTGATCTAGTGGGAGTTGTCCCTGCCCATGGCAGGAGGGTTGGAACTAGATCAGCTTTTTAAGGTCCCTTCCAACCCTGACAATTCTGTGATTCTCTTTCCTCACATGTAATGTTTCTTGGTAAATGTGAAATGTTTTAGAAATATAGTGTAAAAGAATAGTCATGGACCACATGCTGTAAGCAAGTGAATACTGGTATCAAATGGTCCCTTTAGCCTGAGTGGACAATTTGTTTGTTAGCAGTACTATTGAAATATCTTTGCTTTATTGCCTTGCCACTATTAAACGATCATTTCAGATAATTAAGGTTCCACTCCATCTCTTAGAAGGGCAAGAAATACCTGTCTCTTTTGTGTTGAATGCCTCTTTTGTTGCATTCTTTGCTGTATTACTTTTATTAGTTTCTTTGCAAATAGGCATAGTTCAGGATGCACTCTAGTGCTACTTGAGATGGAGACAGAAACCACAGCACCATCTTCACTGTAAGCAAAACTCTTTTCACATCTATCAAGTGTCTGAACAGACAAAAGAGCTTTGATCACTTTCAGTCTCTTTTAACAAGGGACTTGTTTTAATTATAGAATGCTTTAGCCATTACTACACATTTGCCTGGCACAGTTGGCATATGACATCATTTTACAAAAAAGCTTGGGTTTCTTTAGAGCATTCCAGCCTTAGGCTGCTGTTCTTAGAACTAAAGAAGCAGCATTATTTTTCCACCGACTGAAGAAGGTATCTTTAAATTAGAGCCAATAAAAATAAGTTGATAATCCAGAGCCATTCCCAAGTAATGACAACAAAGCAGCAGCCACCTAATGAAGACTTATTCATATTCATCACAGGAGTATTTCCGGTGACCTCATGACAATACCAAAAATTTCCCATTTCCTTATGCAGGAAAAAATAGGGTAGAATTTCTGGTCATCCCCCCACCAGTTTTTATTTGATGTAATTGTATTGTTCTCTAGGAAAAAAAAAAAAAAAGAAAAAAAGGAAGTTTAGGAATGTTTTTCTTTGTCTGTGTTGTACACAATATATATTATAGATGAAATGCCATGTAAGGTCATTATAATGTAAGAAGAAACTGTCAGATCTGTTTGTTGATAATGAAAACAGTAAATAATAGTTGATGTGTGGCTTTGCATTGTAATATGGATAGTTTGTATATAAACAGAGTAATAATATTTAGTGTCACTGATATCTATCAGCATTTTCTTTATTTCTTGGAGTAAGAGATGATGAAATAGGTCATGTTAATTACACTTTAGTGATTTGTGGGTAGAGCAGAATACGAAGACTTTTCTCCAAGTCATTTATGTTACGAGTGTAAATTCTGCACCTACACCAGCCTTTGGGCTTGTTTGCTGTTGTCTCCATTCAGTTTTATGACTTAAGTCAGGGTTACTTTTTTCCTCTAATGAGATGTAAACCATTCATTCTCTTCACACAGTGCTGTATGTTTAAAACTTAGCATAATGTAGCTACAATATTATGACAGTGGCTGTCTGAAGTTAAAGTTTTATAAAAACCTTGCAAGTTCATTGAATGATTTCTGAGAAATAAAGACTGCAGAATTAAATTTTATAGCTTGATGCTTGTCCAGTTTCAGTCTTTTCCTACATTTCGCTTCTGGGGGGGAGTGAGTTTGATTTTGGATGTTTTAACGTCATCAGTATAGAGTGCTGCTTATAGTTAAAACAGAGAAATATATCAATCCCTCACTGAATGTTGGTATTTCTGTATTCCTGTCTAAGTTCTGATTTGATTGACTACAGAAGTGAAGGATAAAATGGGGAGAATTAGTAATCTAGGCATAGGATTTTTTTTTAACACTGTTGTAAATATTTTAGTAATATTGTTTTTACAAATTCAAATTTCTTAATTCCCCAACAACACAGATGAAGAAATTTATTTAGGATTAGTTTGTGTTTTCAGCAGTATAAATCCTATTCCAGAATGCTGTGTGTTGCATATGTTCTTTGGGTGATTTGTAAGATAAGTTTATCCTTTTACAAACTTCAGTGTGAGTAGGGCCATATTTGCAATGCATGGCAAACTCAATAAAGATTAGTATGCTTGGAGTATATTTATGTGAATTTCCTTTAGAAATCATGTCAGTTCACCATCTGGTGATTCCCCCCCACCATGGTAAATCTCAGCAATTCTTTAGTAGTTGGTATTACTAAATATTTGACATAAGAAGTCTCATCTTCTCAGAACCATTAACAAAATACTCTGATCTGACTTGAATGAATTTCTAAATTATCCTATATTCTGATAGCTTTTGAACCAATCTTTAGCACATATGCTTTTGTTCACTGTGTAAAGAGATCTTTGTTACTGTGTTTTAATTGTACATAATTCAAAAAGCTACAACCCTTTGCATACACTAAACATGTTACAGAAGTTATAGCTTATGATTTAATAAACTGGTGTATAGCTTGTGTATTGCCACCCTAGGCATTAGAGTTGGCATCAAGAGTCCAAAGCCTTATTAAACTGGATGAGTGTGAATGCTATTCAATACCACTTTACATTTGGCAGTTTTAACCTTCTGTTTTTAAAAGGTTGAATAACATTTTGTTTTCTTAAGCTTTGGATTTGTGTGCCTTCGGAAAGAGAACCTCATTTTCTATTTTAGAAAAATTATCTCTCTGCAGTGTCTACAGGGAGCATCTACATGACAAAATTAAACAGTGGAACTGTAGTCATCTTTATCACACTAATCCTTCCCTAGAGATTAGACTGTATTTATTCTAGTGTCTGAAGTCTTTCAGCATATTTAACATGAGTAGATTCATATTATCTTTAATTATGCTATTTAAACCCTGTTCAATTTAATGCTCAGATAAGTCATGTTCTTCAGGAGGCATTTTATATGTCCAGGGTGAGAAGTTAGTAGGATAACGTCATTGACAGTCATAGTAGATGTGACTTAGCTCTTATTAGCGTGACATATTGAAACCTCATTAATTTTCTCTGTTACATCCAGGGATGCCAGCCTTGTCGGTTGGTGAAAGTTGCACACTGTAACCAGCTGTGTTTTCAATTTAGAGAGGCCTTAGCACAAGCATGAGCCACAAACGTAATCCCCCCGTGTTTGTGTTCGCATCATAGCTCCAAGCACTTGATGGAGGGTTAATGCGATGATATTTTGGGAGGGCTACCTTCATTTTAGGAGGCTGCCCCATGTATTCTAAGGTGTTGATATGTCTGTGTTCCCCCAGCAAATCTGATACAGTGCCAGAAGCTAGGTGCTGCTGCTGTGTTTTTTCACATAAATGGTAGGGTAGGCTTTTAAATTTTTTTTGCAAAATCTAGTAACTTAAAAGCAATTGTGTGCTTTAAGTAGCATTATTAATGCATAGGTTGTGTTTGTAAAGAGGAAGTGTTTTATTTATGTTTATCTAAAATAAGCTCTATGTCCAATGTAATTTTATTCTGCTGACTCTGGAACAGCACAGAGGCTGTGCAAGCATTCGTTCTGATTTAGCCACTTCCCATGTTTCCCCTGAGAAGCAGCAGTGCAGGCCCAGGGGGGAATGAGAAGGAAAAG
The DNA here is from genome assembly GCA_024605025.1 of Megaceryle maxima. Taxonomy (NCBI): domain Eukaryota; kingdom Metazoa; phylum Chordata; class Aves; order Coraciiformes; family Cerylidae; genus Megaceryle; species Megaceryle maxima. Next base: position 5,884 of record JANHGN010026021.1, read on the forward strand.
AGATTATTTGGGGACTATTTAGGGTAGGTTTGCAGGCGTTCTGGGCTAATCCAAATGGACACTAATTGGCCTGCCATCTTCAGCTGCCTTCTCTTCATGCAGTTTTACAAGCAATAAACTTGAGGGGTGAAGGGGAGGGTTGGAGAGGGAAGGGAAGACAAAACAAAAAAACTAAAACCCACATTTCTGTGTTTCCCTTGAGCTCCCTGCCGTTCCTTTCGGTTGGCACAAGTCCTCTGTCTCTCTCACTTATTGTAACTCCTCTTCTTCCTGGAGGATGAGGAGCCAGAGTAGGCTTTGCTGCTTTTCATTAGCACCCTCCCTGGAATGCCTTTGAACTCTGGCAGGGCATTTTCACAAGGGCATCGTGAGGAAGAGGGGCAGCAATGGGGCTGCCAGTCTAGTCCGGCACTTGTTAGAGATATCAAACTGCAACCTCTCATAGGTGTTACTTTTATTGTGCATGGAAAGGCAACCAAATGATAGATTTTGTTAAATTTTGTGACAAAAATATTCATGTATGAAACTGACTTTAAAATGCTGAGTTTTCAAAGCTGCTCGTAATAGAAGTATACATTTCAAAGGATGCTGAGCTGAAAAATGTTCCTCCTGTCTGGGAAGGCATCTCAAGTTTTGATTTGAGAGAAGTAGTTAGTTGAATAGAAAGGTAGCTGGTGCAACATGAGGCAAGTGTCTAGAATATGGGAAGCTCAAGTCTTACCTCTGTGAGGATACCTGGTGAGTCCCCACACTCTTATACCCTTGGCCTTCCTTGGGTGGAACTATTCCACTTCATAGAAGAGCCAGAATTTTAATGGAAACTGAAGTCTGGGTCTTAACACAGGACTTCAACTCATTCCCTGACTCCAATACTATTTAATGATGAGCTGAAACTGAACATATATAACAAGGTTGGTAAATATTACCTGATAATAGCAAATCTGCTGATAAGCCTCTTCCCATCCCTTTTTTTTTTTCCCCCCACTCTTACCTCAGTAGAGTTGAGAGTAGAGGAAATCCTGATCTGAGCTTATTTAGGCTGGTATGCACACCAGGTGCAGGGTGGTGCCACTCACAAGCACCATCTCAGTCCTCCCTCCTGGTTAGCTAGTGTGATGCAGTTTCTGCAGTGCAGATACCCACTTCTTGGCCTGTGACAATACAATCATACAGCTTCTGGTTATAGATTGTTTCTGATTCATAGCATGGTCTCTGCACAATCCTACTTTACACAGTGAAGAACTGCCTCCTTAGAGGTCTTCCACACCTCATGGAAATGCTTCTTTATCAATTAGCTTTTAGCCTCCATTCTCAAGAAAATGAGGTTTAGAGGATGACTCTCTTCCTCTCTCTTTCCCTGAGGAATTTAAGAATTTCCTTGCATACACAGAAACCTGAAAGCATAATAAAAGCAGATCTTTCTTCTGTCAGATTGAAGAATGTAAACATGTGTTGAAACGTATGCTTTTCTTTGCAGCATTATTAAATAAAATCACCATCTTCATCCGGGGTAGACCACTGCTTTTTTAAATTACTATCTCTGGTTTACTAGTGAGCTAATATGTTCTTCGGTTCTTACTGTGGAATTGTGGGGCTCTTTGCTAATAATTATAGAATTTTAGGGTTAAAAGAGAACACAAGAGATCACCTAGTTCATCACCCTGCCCCAAGGCAGCATGAGCTAATCCTGACAGATGTTTGTCTAACCTGTTCCAAAACTATAGTTATTCTTTAAGGCCCCCAGGCAATCTATAACAGAGCTTCACTACCCTTACTCTTGGGTATTTTTTGGTAATGCTTAAAAAACTTCTTTTCTGCCATTAAGCCTTCATGTCACTCTGGATATGAGAAGCAGATTGCTAGATTGCCCTTTGCAGTAGTCTCTATTTATTTATTTATTTTAGATTAAAAATCATGTCTCTCCTGGTTTACGTTGATAGAGCTCCAGTTCTTTCATTCTTGCCCTCTGACTGATGTTTTCTATAGACCATGTATGTTGCTATCCTGTGTGCCTGTAAACTCTTTTTAGGCAATTCCTGGATTTCCTTGGTTGTGGGTTGGGTTTTTTTGTGTGTGTGGTTTTGTTTGTTTGTTTGGGGTTTTTTTTTTTTTTTTTTTTTTTTGGTTTTGGGTTGTGGGGGTTTTTCTGGTTGTTTTTGTTTGGTTTGTTTTTTTGTTTGTTTGGTTGTTGTTGGGTTTTTTGTTTTTTGGGTTTTTTTTATCTCAGAATATATTCTACCAATCAATTTAAATTCCTTCTTCTCTACTAGAATATGAGTTCTTTTAAAACTCTGTTCATTTGTGGTCTACCATTGCAATGATGGATAACAATAATACAGAGGTACTTTGTGTTGATATTGTGTGTTTTTGTGTTAAGAGATGACCACTGGAGGCAGTGAGGGCTATCATATATACTTACTCAGTTGTCACTCTTCCCTCAACATTTATTTAAGACCAATGTTGGAGATGGGATGCTGCACTAGATGAAGTTAACAAGAACGCTTTTATGCTCTAATAATCCATGTTTTTCAGTGATGTTTTACTGCTGAGTGTATGAAACTTCTAGGGTATGTCTCTAAGGCATTAAGAATCAATGCAAGAATTGGGCATGTTGAAAGACCTTTTGAATGTTCATTTTGCACTAAGCTTATAAACAGAACTCTCTCACTGATGGTCAAGTATCATTTGCTGTTCAGCAGAAGAGCCAGCAGATACTGTGGGTCGGGGGAACCCTGGCAGACAACCTCTAGAGAAGTAATTTTCTCCCAGCTTAAAATGGAGGGACTTGTGGCTATTGCATATGCATCCATGGAAGCTAGGCATTTATAGATATCAGAGGTACTGTGAATGGCTTGTAATCTTTGGTAAAATCTTTAACAAGCATTAACCCTAGTCTTAAATTTCCATGACTGTCTCTCCAAAAATGTGTCTCTTGGGGAAAATAGTGTTTTGGTTTTGATTCTTAAATTCAAAGTGAAAAGTTCAGTTGTTTGTGTAAGGCTGTTATTAAATCATCATGTCTTAAGAGTTAAATGATTTAAAGGCTTTTGCTATAGCAGAACTTTTATTTACACCAAGCCTGTCTTCCTTGAAAATAGAAACATTCAAGGTGGGAATCAAAGTTCTGAGCAAATGTTCCTTAATATAGAAAACTATTTTTTGCTATTACTGAGTGTTAAAAAAATGCTGGGGTTTTTTGTTTGCTTTTCTTCCTTGCTTTTTGAGAATTCATATATTATATTCAAGCTGCTGTCACTGCCCCCACTTATTTCTTGAATGCCCTGTTTGAAGATGTGTGCACCTTGTCTAAAAAGCCAGCTGGATGCCACAAATAGTGTCTGTTCTATTTATGACTGCAAAGTAATTACAATGGAATTTAAAGACTCGGTTTATAGATCTAAGACGAGGATCTTCTGTGTACACTAAAAGGATGAATCCTTTCCAGACCACTTCTTATTTGGCTGAAGATGAACTTGAGGAAGCATTTTGGTGTGTCAGCCAAGGCTGCTTTTAGAAAGACCTGGGTGGGATTCATACTGTTGATATCCAAATAAAAAGAGGCCCTGATTTTAATCTCTGCATGGTTACTTTATTGTAGTTATGAAACCATGAATTAACTTTAAAGCTTTCGGGGATGAAAGGAGACGTATAAGCAAGTGCCTGTTATCTTTTTTAGATTCATGGGAAAATATTTTAACCAGTGTCCTAGTGGCTTTCTCTTGTGGACTTGTCTTTTGTTTATTCTGTTTCTGTGTGGTATGTGTTTTAGTTTCTTTCCTATGAGAGCAAGAAACTGTGTGCATGAGGGAAATATGTACAGGAACAGGAAAAAAAGACAGGCACTAGTTTGGAGAGGAGAGAGGGAGTAATCTTTTGCACTTAAATGAAAGTGTAGTAAGTATTCTCTGCTTAAGGTGAAGCTGAATGTAGCTCTTCCTGATAAATGTCACAAACTTGGTGGGTTTTAGTCTTTCTTAGCTAAAGAGTTGTTTTCAGAATTCAGTAAGGTGTAATAATATTGAATGATAAAGAATATAGGTGTAATTATGAGGAATGCAGATATCATCATTATACAAAATATGTTTTATATTAGCTAGAAACCTTTCAGAGTTGACATAATGTTGTCTTCCCCACTTTCTTTAGGCATCTCAGCACCCCCTTCCCTCATCCAGAAATCAGATGGATGTCAGGGCATAATTTTTAGGAAAATTTATTTATTCTGCATACAATTAAAAATTAAATGCATTTTTAAATTATAGAAGGTAACTGTGGGACAGGAATATATCTAGAGAGTATGTGACAATGAAATAAGTGCATTCTCTAAGCACTGATTGAAATGATTTTCAAGTGAAGAGGTCTTTGCCTTCAAACTAGGACGTGTTTTGTCATCAGGACAAAAGATATTTGACTGCATGACTATCCCCAAGCAAAGGTGTATATTTTGGTACTTATATGTTGATATTCTAAAACACATAGTGACAGTGTCTTTCTTATTTGCTTCTTGTGATAGAGTAAAATGGGCTTCCAAGTCTAACTAGAAGACAAAACTAGTGATAATTACATTAGTTAATGAGTCGTGGCCAATAATGTACAGGCAGTACAGAAAAGAGCAATGAGACCAATTTGAATGTAGCCACTGAGTGAACATAGAGGGAAAAACACGCTTGCTGCTCACCATCATGGAAAATCAAATGCTTCAAAGTCCATTCTGCATTCTTTTTATTATGAAGTTATAACTCTTGAGCTGACCTGCATGATAATGATGTTATTAAAAAATGCCTTCTGAAAATGGCATTCTTTGCTTAATTTAGCTTTAGCTCTCTTCATGGATGGATGAACATTATCTTCTTTCTTCTGTGTGCTCTAACCTGTGTTTCATCTTTCTGGTTTTTTTTTTTTTTTTTTTCTGCAATGTAATTTTACAGTTGTAATGAACGTATTAGGCTTCCTATATATAGTTAAACTTATGCTCTTAGCAGTTAGAATCAGACAGGGGCAAATACAAATTTAAATCTCACTTGGGGGTGAGAGGCGCCAGGGTATGAGCAGAAAAAAGAGCACCTACTACATGTTTTTTACAGTGGGATTATACAGTTATTCTAGTACCTGTGCAGAAGCCAAAAGGTACCTTGAATGTGTGTGTGTGATTGGGTTTTTTGTTTGTTTGTTTGTTTGTTTTTTAATAGTGGTTATATGTAGCTGCAGTGCATGTTGGCAAGTGGGACTGACACCATTTTTGTTGGGCAGTAAACAATTGCTTATGTTGCATAGCTAGTCTAGGTTGAGCAATTACCTGTGTTCTTGACCATCTCTGCATTCCCAGCCTACACCATTTCATTCCTTTTCCCCTTGTCAAGAACAACCAAACTCCAGATATTTTCGTGAGCCTCTACAAATATTATTGCAACTGTGTTGGCAGGAGTGAGAACTGTTTTTTGGGTCAAAGGCTGCTAGTTAAACAAATACAGTTATACCACTCAGACTGCCTATCAGTTGTTGGAGCACTGTCAATTTTACCTTTGGGGTTTTTTTTTTGTTGTTTGTTTTTTTTTTTTTTGGTGGCGGTGGGTGTTTTTTCCCTAGTGTTTTGGAGGGTTGTGGTGGAGTTGTTTGGGGT
>JANHGN010026021.1:22112-47412 GCA_024605025.1 Megaceryle maxima
GAAAGGTCATCACCAAGGCCTTGGAACCCAGTTCTTATGTCTAAAACCTGGGGATCCCACTGGACTCTTTGCAGATGAAGAGTGGATAAAGCAGACCAAACAATTTAATGAATAGTTTGCTCAAAGCAGTCAAACTGAGTAGTATTTGGGGGAAGAAAAAAAAAAAAAAGAAAAGGATAAACTAGTTTTGTGGCACCTGAACAAGCAACCACCCAGCTTTCTGCTCCAGGGAAAGCAGAACCTAAGGCAAAGATGCTAATGTCTGGCCAGGTCTCATCCCAGTACTGTTGCAATAAGAGTGACTATGTAGTGTGAGGACAGCTATGGAGCACAGAGCATCTTGAGGACACTGGAATTTTTCAGTAAAATTAATTTATATTGTATCCAAGAACAGGAAAATACTACAAGCTGTAAATGGTTTGATATTTTACACTGGTGACAAATACACCTGCTCCCTGATTCATCTAAATCTAATGGGTCATGCGGCCAGCTGTTGTCCTCTTCAATGGGAGAAACCAGATTGTGACAGATGGTTTCTCCATCTCCATCTCCATCTCCCTCTCTCTCTCAGAGAGCTGCCTTAATTATAGTCAGTGCTATGGCACCTATGCATAACTCCCTTCAGCTTCTATACACACAGGATTAATGGACAGATAGGCATTAAGATGATATGTATATTCAGAAAACAGTGAAGTCAACCTTTTTTCAGGTCACCTTGTTCTAGTTTGTAGTATGGCACATCAAGAGCGGTCGTATTTCAACAAGCTAATAAATAAACCTAAAAAACCCATATATCAGCAAGAGCTGCAACTATCCACAGGACAGAGGTTTAAAACCTCCCACAGTATACAGAGGAGTGATGAGGAAGTCCATGCACTGCTCCCTGGTAAGTCATAGGCCTGGCTTAGACCCGGCAGGCCTACGGCAAGGCTCGGCTGTTGTTGTGGCTGGGTTTGGCAGTGTTTATAGCTGGGGTATCAGTACAGAAGCCTAAAAGCATTCACAGGGATGCCTCCTTAGACATAACCAGGATGATCAAAACCAGAGCTCGGTGAACAAAGCAGGGACGATAATTCACCATTTCACAAATTAAGTTTAATTGCAAAAGATGTTGTAATACTCTTTTTTCTCCCATGCATTTCTCCTGTACTTTTCAGTATTACTATTTTAGATTGAAGTTATTTGTGCACTTCAGTAAAATTCCAGTTTTCTTCCAAATACAACTTGACAAAGACCATGAGAAAAATTAATCATGCTCAGAGCACCAATATCAATGCCCTGTTCACCATTTCCTATCTGATACAAAATGTAAAAGAAAAGCAATGCAAATTTCTATTATATATCACTGGATCAGTTCTCTTGATTAATAGAAATACATTCCAACATGAATGCAAGGCTGTTTCTACCTTGAAAATCAACATGTTATCTATGAATGAGAAGCAAGACTACAAAAATGGTAAGTATAGAGAAAAACAAAGTGTAAATTGTTAATTTAAATTAACATTTGCTGCTTGCTTATTTGTGTATTATGATTAGAGCTCATTTAAATCTGCCTCGATTTTTTATTTGATTGTTTTTATTAATGCTCATGCTTAAAGGAAGACTCTATAATGCCCACACTAAGTCCTGTGGTATAGTGAGGCCTGTAAACAGATTGCTAGATGAAGGCAAGGATTAAAAGATAGCAAAGGGCTGCCAGGCTAGAAGCCTGAATTAAATCCATTAAGATATATTTGACTAGGCAGATAAGTAAGGAACAGCAAGCTGGGCTGATGAGATTCTTCAGAGAGAAGAAGCCACAGTGAGAGTTGCCATGCATGGTAAAGCATCAGGCCACCTGCTACTCACATCCAGAGATTACTGGTGTCCTGTTGGGAGTTCACCCATCAAGGGAAGTCCTGCTGTGATAAATCAAACTAAAGTGACAGTGGAGTTCTTCAGCCATAAGGTCATTTAATAAAGTAAGGGAAGAGTCACACATGTAAGTGTAAATACCACGCACACTTGTTCAACTTGGTGCTAAAGAGCTGCTGAATTGGATATGGAGTGTGCAAAATACAAGAAAGATGGAAGAATTTTAAATTGGGTTGACCTGCTCCCTAGGTCCCGAGGCTGGATTTCCATCTGCTTTGGCAACATAATTAAACATTTGCTAACTAATGACAGTATGTGGCTTTTGTCACCAAAAGAACAGACAGTGGTAAACAAAACCCTATTTACAAGAGGTAAGGAGGAGGGAAATGTGACTCTGCTGTTGAAATTAGAGATAAACAAAATCACACCACTTAGCTAAAGAGCCTGTCTAGACAGAGGAAGAAAAAAAACCCCACCAAATTACAAAAGCTTGATGTTATTCTTGTGAGAAAGAGAAGGGAAAATGATTTGCAGCTGGGCAAAAGTCTTCAGAACGAAGAATGTCAAGTCTATAATGTCAAGATCATTGAATATCACCTATTTTATGCTACAGAGTAACACAGTCTAGCCAGAGCAAGGCCTTCTTCATTCTGAAAAATAAGGCAGGAATCAAAAGTACAAACTGCTTAGGAAATCAGTGAGAAAATCGACCAAACAGATTTAGTCCTAGGAGAGCTGCCAGCATATACTAAAGTTTCACCTGCATGGCAGGTCCACTCTGCCACAGCTACATCAGTAAAGTTTAATTTTAAAGAAAGTGATTATAACTATTCCACTTTGAATTCCTGTTTTGAAATAAACTGTCCACAGGAAGGGTTATTGCAGAAAAGCTAGAATGGAATAATTGCTCTACTACACAGATGCCAAAAAACTTTTCCACCAACAGATCCATGAGTGGAAAAGAGTGTGTTTTGAAGCTAAAATAATGAACATAATTCAACAACAGGGGAATTTCTTCATTCCAGCAGTGAATCTGAAACACTTTGCTTTGAGCTGAGAACATTTATGACATTTTCTAAGTAACATAATTATTACAGCCAATTTAAAATCACAGATTATCTAGAATGCAGCCACTATATAAAATATGAAATTCTATCTTGAAACGTCTCTCAGGAACTGCAGATAACTGGGACTTTTCTATTTTTATGGAATGGAGTGGGGGAAGGCACACTGAGGTCATGTTTCTCATTGAGGTCAATTATAGAATCATAGAATTGTTTGGGTTGGAAAGGACCTTTTAAAGGTCATTTATTCCAGCTCCCCTGCAGTGAGCAGGGACATCTTTAACTAGATCAGGTTGCTCAGAGCCCCATCCAACCTCACCTGGAATGTTTGCAGGTATAAGGCTTCTACCACCTCCCTGGGAAGACATTTCAGTGTTTCACCACCCTCATTGTAAAAAATTTCTTCCTTATATCTGGTTTAAATCTACCCTCTTTTAGTTTAAAACCATTACCCCTTGATCTGTAGCAACAGGCCTTGCTAGGAAGACCTTCCCCATCTTTCTTACAGGCCCCCTTTGAGTACTGAAAGGCTTCAATAACATCTTCTTGAAGCCTTCTCTTCTCCAGGCTGAACAACACCAACTCTCTCAACCTGTCTTCATAGGAGAGGTGTTCCAGCCCTCTGATCATTTATGTGGCTGTCCCCTGGACCCGCTCCAACAGGTTCATGTCCTTCTTGTGCTGAGAACTCCACACTGGACACAATACTCCAGGTGATGTCTCACCAAAGCAGAGTAGAGAGGCAGAATCACCTCCCTCAACCTGCTGGCCACATGCCAATCAGGGCCAAAGAATGAAGACATGGGAGGATGATCATGCTTGGCAATGCTGGGTATCAAATGGCTGTTGAGGGAACACTAAAATAAAGAGTAGAGAAGAGAAGGATGGCAGGGCTTTTGTCTGGAAGTAATTAACCCCTGTAAAGCACAGGATGTCCTTATGGATGGCTAGGAATCTGTCTCATCCCAGCTCTGCCATAGACAATCAACTGTATTCACTTGAACTCCCTAGGTCTCAGTTTTTCCAATTTACAACATTTGAATGCTATGTCTCTCTTTATAGGTGTGTGGAGACAGGGGGCTTTGAATATTTAATGGAACATTCATATTACTACTATTTTAATTTATTTCAGTTACCTACCTTAGTGTATGGCCTGCTCCACTTGCAGCTGCACACATGCCCACTCTGCCAGATTGAGAACTGTGCAATCTTTCTTTAAATCTCACATATCTCTTCTTCCTTTTTTGGCTATAAAAAAATCGTTTGGATCTCAGGGTTGGGGGTTTTTACATTAATGGTTGAGTCATAGAGGCACAAAATGGTTTCCTCTGAACCAGAGCACTGTAGTCCACACTAACATTAAAATTGAGAAATCACCAAGTATTTAGGAAATCCTTCATTCTTCTCCAAAGATTTTGTCTTTAGGATTCAGAAAAAAAAAATAAAAAATCACAGATATAAGCTATGAACTTCTAAAATAACTGTAGTAAATAAACCATTATAGATGTAATTTCAATGATACTGCATAAAGGGATGCTTGGTGAAAGGACTGGGGAGCTGCCATGAGGAAAAGCTGATAGAAAAGGGTTTTTTCAGCATTGAGAAAACAAGGTTTAGGGGTCACCTTATCACCATCATCAAGTATTTGAAGAATGGCTACAAAGATGATGAGAGACTTCTTTTTCACAAGGAGTCATATGGAAAAGATGAGGGGCAATGGCTACAAGTCACTCCTGAGGAGATTCTGATTGGACATAAGAGGAAACCTTTTCACAAGAAAAATAAACCATTGGAATAATCTTTGCCAGGAGCTGGTGAAGGCCCAAATATTAGACGTTTTGAAGATCCAGCTGGATGGGGTGCTGGGCCATCTTGTCTAGACCTGTGCCTTTGCCAGGAAAAGTTGGACAAGATGATCCTCGAGGTCCCTTCCAACCTGGTATTTCACGATTCTAATTTAAGATTCTTTAAAGGCAGTGCTGGTGTACACAGGCCTCTGGCTCAGAAGCTCTGGTTGGCCCTGCTGTGTGGGAATAAAATCAGCTCCTTGCACAGCTCCGAGCATCTCCTGCGCTGAAACAAACCCCGCTGAACAAACCTGGGTGATTTCCTCTCCCGACCGCCACGTCCCTCTCAGCGGCAGGTGAGAAGGGACGGCGGTGTACGAAAAAGGACACCAACGTTCCCCCGGTTATTTTACTACGGGGTCCCTTCCCTGAAGGAAGCACGTCAGGGTCTGGAAAAGAAGGGTGGAGAGGCGAGGAGCAGCAATATCGCCACGGAAAAAAGCTCAGCCGCCTTTGGGGCTGTGCTGCTCCTTGAGGGAACGAGGGAGGCGCCAACAGCCGCCAGCCCGACCTCTAACCGCCGGACTCAACTCGACTCGGCCCGGCCCGGCCGGCGGCGGGGCTCGGCCCATACACGCATGCGCGGCTGCCGGGACTTGTTGCTGAGCCTTGTAACTTCGGGGCTGGGATGGTGCTTGGGCGTTGCGCCCCGTGTGGTGACGAGACGGGACAAGAGGGGAGAGGCCGCGGCCACCCCGGTGCAGGTAAGGGAGGGAGTGAGGGAGCAGCAGCGCTGCCGGGTCGGCGATGTTGCATAGGGACGAGACGAGAAGAGGCTACGTCAGGCGGCCTCGGGGCAGGTCTGGCCGCGGGGAGGTGAGAGGGTGAGGGGAACCCTGAGGAGAAGCTGGGCTGCCCGCGGGGCTTGCGGGCGGCAGCCTCCCGTTCCCCTTCGCCTGGCCCTCCTGAGGAGACAGCCCTTTCCCCTGGGGCCTCCTCCCCGCTCCCCCGTCAGCGGCCGCAGCAGCAACCCGGCCCTCCGCGGGCTCGGGGCGGAGAGCGGCCAGGCGGAGCCGCCCCGGGGCATCCCCTCAGTGTGTCGGGGCTCAGCGGGGGGCTGACCCCGCACGTCCTGCTCGCTCCGAGACGAGCAGGGAGCCAAGGGGCTGACTCTACGCGAGTTATGAGCCTTGTCGCTTTCCCGTGTGCCGACTGGGGAAGTTGGCCCTGCCAGCCCCGATTTCCCTTCCAGGGCCGGGGACACTGTCGGGGTCCCGCCCAAAACCGGGGAGACTGTTTATCGTTTCTACGGCCCGTACCGGTGGTCGCGTTCCCTGGAAAGGGCGCCAAGTGCCGCTCGTTGTATGCTCTTTGGGTGCTGCAGCTCAGCTTCAGCTGTGGGAGGTCTTGCCTTTATCTTTTATCTTGCTGACAGCTTACTTGGAGGGGAAAAAAAAAAAAGCATTCGAGTATTGGAAGCTGTGTCTGATAAGATCCAGTATGTTACTTAAAATTTAGCATGTGGTTTCCAAATTATATTAAAAAATTTTCTTTTCTGTCAGCTCTAAATTTCAGTTCTTAGAAAGCAAGGCTAGATTCATGCCACAGATTTCGTGTGTTTGTTGTTTTGTGTGGGGTTTGGTTTTGTGGTTTTTGTTTTGTTTTGTGCTTTTTTTTTTTTTTTTTGGTGTGTGTGGTTTGTTGTTTTTTGTAAGATATAAAAAGAAAATATTAATATAATATTTCCACAGAGCTTTATGCTGAATTCAGAAACATTCTATTTCTTTGTTTCAGGTTACTAAAATGCATTTATATATTTTGTCACATGGCAAGATAGTTCCCTAGGTTTTTCCAGCCTTGAGCTACAGTGGTCTTGGTCTTACTGTGTCACTTGCTAAAGACTTGTCATTTAACCTCTGCCATTATATTCCTCAGAAGTAATTCTGTTAAAGTGAAAATATGATATCAACACTGTTCTAAGTGTTTTATTATAAAAATAAAGGAACAATAACCCAAACCATAAAAGAGTTTTCACTGGCAAATCCCACTTAAATTAATTATTAATTGAAATCTAGATAGCATAAATATTTGTGGAGTTCAGTTCTGTCTCTCATACTGTAATACTTTCTGAGAAGAATAACATCTTTTTGTCCGACTATGAACCATTTAAGATTTATGATTCCCTTAGTTTTTAATTTCTGTGGGTTTAAGTGTTTGGATTTTGTAAATAATGATGTAGTAGGTAATTATAACATTGTCCTCTAGCAACTCTTAACAAAAAGTTGTTGAAACAAATCCTTTCACTTTTGTGACATATATCGAATTCATCTGAATTCTCTTGAGTTATTTGGGATAAATATGGCATGTATATGTTCAGATTTGTATTGTTTGTTGTGGTACTACAAAGAAATATTCAAATACATATAGAAATGCTCTTAAACAGGTGACTCATTTGTCCTAAGCAATACTTTCAGGCTTTATAGGACCCAAAGTATTGTAAGATATTTTACTAGGTAACATTTACCAACTGCTATATGTAGTTTAACTGTCCTCACAGTCTATGGCTCCAGCTTATTTGAATTGTTCATGGTTATACCGTTTTACATCAGTGACTGTACTCAGGCATCTCCACAGTATTGATCGCTCTAGCACATCTGGTCACACCCCACCCTCCCCCTTTATACATGAGTTAAGTGAGCATGAAAAGCTTACGGATATTTTAGATGACTGGTTTGGCCAGTGCTGCCATAATTCTGGAGTCCAAGGTGAAAATACAAGGGAAGAAGGAAAAAAAAATGCTTCACAGTCCCTCAGGGAAGATACTTTATGCTGCTGAGGGAACCAAGGCCTGCCCTAACAAGGCAGACAGAATTTCTCCTAGTGGAAATGGAATAAATCCAATGGAGTCATCTATATGCTCCACACTTTCCTCACCCAGGCGTGTAGGAGTTATGTCTGGGCAGACTGGGTACAGTTTCATTCTGTTCCAGAATTAGGAGAGCAGATGGGTGACTTAGAGTCATATACCCCTCCCATCTCTGATCCTGTACTGAATCCAGATCAACATCTCTGTTTTCCATCTCACCACCCTCATTCCCTTCTTCTAACCAGTCTAATTCTTTTCTCTCCTTCCCAGCCCCTCCTCAGGGAGATAGTGTCTTCATTTCAACATGAGACTGTTACCAAAGTTTCCTCTAGGCATTGTGATAAAGAATCAATGTTGGTCCAAAGTTAGAAGGAGGCACGGAGTATCTTCCCTCACCATATTCATGGAAAATTGAAGTAAGCTTGTGCTAGGAAGAGAATTTATTGTGTGTAATCTATTTTAAAGGGTGGGGAGATAGTATATCAGAGTAATCTTGTACCCCAGGGATGACAATATTATCTTAACAGGGGAGAGATGTTCATTTGAGCAGGGAATTCTGCCTTCAGTGTGCCTGCATTGTTGGGGTGTGGGGTTTTGGGGGGTTTTTTTTGTTTGTTTTTTTAAGAGTCCCCTCTGAAAATTGTTGCTGCTATTTGCTTTTCTGAACAACTTTGAAGTGTGGGCAGGTTTCTGGCTGTAATAGTTTTGATTACAGATTATTCTTCACGAGGAACCTAAAAATATTTTGGTGTTCATGTGGCTTTTTTGTTTGTTTGTTTATCTATCTACAACGTATTTTTTACCTTTTTGATGCTAAAGTGTTATGGGGAGAGCTGGGGTTCTTTTATTCTTGGCTGTAGCTCTTTGTTCCATAAAGAATATGGAAAACCTCAGAGAATAAATGGAAATAGAGAATCTACCAGTTATCTATACTTTATCCGTGGAGACTGTTCATTGCATAGTCCTACAGAGTGTTTTAGTCTATGTTTCCCTGGGTCATTTTTTTTAAATGTAAATCACTCCTGTTACTTTGCTGTCTAATCTCTCATCAAATCTATTTAAGTCAGGTGCACTAGAGGGCAACTCTTCACTTGGAAGGGCTCTGGAAATGAAATCTGTTAAAGATCTAGGTTAAATTTAATATTAAAGTTATGACTAAACAATTTAGCAAGCAATCATAAGTTACAGGGAGACTCCTCACAGGCACTCCAGCATTCGCTAACTTCTTTGGCATGCAAAGTAATCTGTGCCATGTAACAAGTACTATATACATGCAACTGCAATTTAAGGATAACATGTTGCATAAGAGTGTGTACTTCTGCTATCAAAACTGGCTTTTACAGCCTTAAGCCTGGTCCTTAAAAGTAAGGTTAAGCAAGATAATGCTATCTGTGATATCAATGCTGTTGTCTTCCTCTGCATGCGAAGTAGTATCTCTTACCCCTTGGATTTCATTTATCTATCAACCTCACTATATGATAGTTTATTGTTTCTAAGACCTGTTGTGTCTAAAGTACTTTGATGCATGACCACTACCCTGAACTTCCCTTTTAAGGACACTTATGTCAAGGGTGTATCAAACATGCCTTGTATCACAGGGGGACGCCAGTGCTGTATGAAGTAGAGCCAACTGAGTGTAGAAAGGGACCACTGACAGAAATCAGGGCTCTTTCCCCAGCCCCCAACCCTGCTTATTTAGTCTAGCAGAATATAAGAGCATATGCACAGACAAACTGGCGTCCCATTACATTCCTCCAGGGTAAATAATTTATCAGAACCACTGCTGATTAAGTATAAATGCAGAGAGTGTCAGGAGTCCAGGTGACAGTGGTGTGTGCTGGCTTTTGCCTCCAAGGAGTGCAGGTCATGTTTCACCCTTCACATTCACACCTACATCTTCTTTTGGGGGACTTTTTGTGGTGCTTTTGTGCCTTTTTTTTTTTTTTTTTTTTTTGTGCATTCACTCAGGCTACACTGTCATAGCACACATTTAGTCCTAGAGCATGTGTGCTTTAGGAGATAACAACATTTCATTGGATCTTCAAACTACTAATTTTATCCCAGCTTCTTGATAAATTCATTTCAGTCCTCCCTCCTGAATCAATTTAATTCCTGAATTTATATCTGTCTGTTTAAAAAAATGTTCCAGATTATTGTTGCTTTAGGCCCATAGGCTTTAAGCAAGTTAAAGGTTGTATACATGTACCTCTCATCAGATGGAAATCCTCCACTCTACAGGTGTCATACAGGCACTGAGACAGGCCTTGGGACTCCAGTAGCTCTTGGGACATCCAAAAGCTAGATTTGTAACACCTGAGGTCCTGATGTGGACATAACTGAAGTAACCAAGCCACTTTTCAAAATGGATCACAGCCAAATGATTTATTTGGCTCTTGCACTGCAGAGATGGGAAATGCCAACTGCTTTTTAAAATTCTAGGCCTAAGCACCGCATATTGATAAAGAGAGTGGCTGAGCTCTGCTGGTAGCAGACACTTAGATCGTCTTTGTTTAATTAGATTGAAAGTGTGTGTCCTACAGAAAGGGCAAAAAGGTCAGGATGGGAATTTGGAGGAGAGCGTTCTGTACAGGAGACCATAAACTGCAGCAGAAGCTTGAGCTGCTAGTGGCTGTCCAGAGTTGAGAGTTTTGGCTACATGTGAATCAGCAGGGGCAGCAGCTGGAATGCACAGCTGTGGAAGAGGATGGCAAGGAAGCTAAACCTATTTTCAGAGCTCTCCTGATCAAGGAGCTTTAACCTAGTGCTGCCAGGCTCACTTTTGACAGGCTTCATGATGTGCCTTGGGCCATCCTTGAGTCAGTCCCGCTGTGGGCAGGAAGAAAAGTGCCTCTAATGCACTGGAGTACTCTCTGCTGTACAGGGACTTCAGATGAAAGGATGAATGCAATGATTTTTAACAGGTAATATTTGCTAGATGGTTTAATAAAAAAAAAAAAGAAAAAGTAATCTCAGAGGACCTGGCCCTTTTTAAAAGGACTGGAGGAAAATAACTGGAGAAAACACATGAGGTCTAGTATGGAACAACTTGATAGGGCCATCAGAGAATTCCCTATCACAGTATTTTTGCGTCTACCAAAAAATTACTACCTGGACTCTCGGGTGTAAATTGCATCCCCAAATCAGGTATCTAAAACAGCCCAGCACTTTCTTACAGAAAAAGAGACACCCTTTTCCTTATACTCGCAGTCCAGCCATGCTCAAAGTGTGTGCCTCTTGAAGTCCAAGCACACTGATCTTTTGAGTTACCTTCCTCTATTTCCCATGTAGGTCCTTAGGAGAGCATTAACAAGAAATCCAGTTCAATGTGCAGAAATACCTTCTAGACTCGTAGAAAAGATGACAATTAGTTTGTCTTTTGGCATAGATTATTTAGAGTAGGACAAAACAGTGTCTTTAAACTAACTGAAAGTCTACCAATTGCTAGTAAAAACTAAAAACAATGGTAGCTAACTAAAACAAGTCTAGTCATTACAGAATAGAAATATCTGACTCTTGAACTGGACTGATTAAACTGTCGAATATTTTTAATCAGACTGTGTCTGGGCTGTTCCGTTTTTCTGTTGTCTTAAACTGTGTTGACAGCTATGCTAGGGAAAGTGTTCCAATGCACTCAATAGATGGGGAAAGACATAAAAGCTTCCCAAAGAATAACTGGGAAAAAATCCTTTAAATAAATGTAGCAATGAGCTTAAAACCACAAACATTTGTTGGAGCTAGTCTTGACTTTTCCCCAAGTATTAGGCATATTCAAATCTAAAGTCCTGATGCTTCTCTGTTTGGAAGGATTGACTCTGGAAAAAAAAAAAAACAAACCTTTAAGAGTTTTAAAATTTTCAAACTGTATTGATGAAACCTTTTTGGTGTTTTTTTTTTTTTTTCTAGTTTTGTTTTAATTTGACTTTTCAACTCAGATACAATTTCACTTAGGTTTCTTTAAATCTGAATGCCATAACAGTATTTTATATAAACAGCAACATTTTTGTTTGAAATTCCTGCAGTAATCATTATTTTTTTGTCCGAACATTTCTTCCCCGTGAAAAAAGCTGGTGCCATCAAGCTGGTTTTCCTTTTAGCTGGACAATCTTACAATGCTAATAATTTTGTCCAGCCTCCAAATTATACAGCTGCTGGGCTTTACTGTCGGTCCCCCTAATTCAGGTTTTCTCACTTTGTGGAATTTGATTAATCAACATCATTATTTTAAATTTACTGTGAAATATCTGTGAAGTCTGGCAAGCATTGTAGCCTAAGTAAAGGGCAATGCTATCTAAACTTAAGATAGAGGACAGTAAGAAATAACATCTTGATGAAGGAAAAAAATGTACTCGGAACTTGCTTCTGAAATGTTTCTTCATTTTTGTGTTTATATATAGCAGTCATGCTCATCACAGACAATTTAGAGGATTGGGAGAATACTGGCTCCACTGTACATGTCTCTTTGACAAGGTGAATAAGAGACTGTCATTTCAAGCTAGTTAAGAAGAGAGTGAGAAGCCCTCTTGGAAATGGTACAAGGAAAGTCTGTGAGATGCACAGGAGTCAGTCTTTTTTGGAAACCTTTTATTAGTACCAAGCAATAAACTAACTAGTGTGTGCTCAACATCATGAGCTACAGCTTGAGTGTTCCTCCCCATGCTCAGAGACTTGCCAGTTGGAGTAATAATTTTAAGTAGTAGACGGCCATGGAGCCGTTTGGGCCTGATCCTGCAAGGTCTGCTCTCGATCGTGGCCTGTTACTCATCTCACGTAATGTACAGAGTCAGTCACTTCGGATTGATGCAGCCAACTTACCTGATTTACCCTTTCTGTGGGTGGGAGAAGCGAGCAATGAGCATCTTGCCAATGAGATGCTGCAATCCTCCTGTGTTTCTGAGTACTTGGCTATAGCTTGTAGCTGGTTAAATCATCCCCTGTCAGTAGGCACCTAATGATGGTATATGCCATTGGCATTCTCTCAGAACTCGATTCAGGGGCCTGCTTCTTGTGAAGGACTTATAATGAAAAAACAGAGCTGTGTTGAATTCAGTATTTGAGTGGATTTGGAATGTTTTTTTGGGAAAAAAAAAATAGAAAAAAACATGACTCATTCTAAGACAGCCATAAAATACAGCAGTGCCAGAATCATAAACTGTTGTCCGTGAATGTATCACACATCTATTAGAGACAAACTTCTGCCAACAACTCTGTCAATAAGAGAAAGCCATTTGTCAATAATTTTTAAAGGTGGAACATGCTGGTATTTATTGCAAAACTAAAGTTGTCACTGGGGAGAAATCGTGGCAGTGTTTCAAATTATTTCCTCCTCCTTTCTCAGCAGGCCTAGGTACTGTGCTGGGGAGCAGTAGCCTTCTTGAATATGCTTTGT
The DNA here is from genome assembly GCA_024605025.1 of Megaceryle maxima. Classification (NCBI taxonomy): domain Eukaryota; kingdom Metazoa; phylum Chordata; class Aves; order Coraciiformes; family Cerylidae; genus Megaceryle; species Megaceryle maxima. The sequence goes on from JANHGN010026021.1 coordinate 35,070, forward strand.
GGACATTAGGAGCTATAAAGGCAACACAGGCAATAGAGTTTCTCCAAAGTCTCCTGGAGGTCAGCACTGATATGGGACTACTGTCCAAGAGGCAGCATAAAAAAGGCATGCTTCAGAAAATGGCCCGTCTTGACATCCTTCATACAGGATGCTCTGATAAACTCAGAAAATTACCTTACTGCTTAGCTGTCCTGTCTGCTACCTGACAAATGAATAGATTCACAGAACTGCATCTCTAGCTGAATCACCCTTGTTGCAAGCAGCAACTTGTATTTTGCTGAGGCGGGTACAAAACATTAGCAGCTAAGGACTGAATGGGATAGATTGTTTTGAGGGGTATGATGTGTGTTCACACAGAAGGGGGGGAAAAAAACCCCACACATCCTCATCCAACCTGTGACAGCCTGTATGAGGCACACTGGGAAATGAAGACTGTGATCATTGAGAGCAGCTGAAACTCAACTGTATATTCATAGTGTTTGTGTTGGTTTTCATAGTCTCTTAGAAAATATGGTAATGCTGAGAATAACAAGCGATAACTGTAGGAGGGGACAAAAAAGCAAGTCTGAGAGCTGATGTAAGGATTCCCAGCTTCTTAACTTTACGGATGACATAACTGCTGTCACCACAATCCGTCGATGCAAAGAGGCTGGAAGCAAGCTGGCAGAAACACAAATTTTTCAGTGACTTGACTGGTGGAGTCATTTATTTAACTGTCCTTTTGAGCAGTGTTAGGACTCATATATACTCCCCATAGAGCACATGCTGTATATCCTCTCTATAAAATATGATGAAGCGCAGATCTTTTTGAGCACATTAGCAACCAGATCCAAAACAAGAGGGCTATAATTTTACAGTTACTGTGCACGATCCATTCCCCCAACACCCCATCCCTTTTTTGGCTGTTACTTTTTAAAGCATGAAATACATCCTACAGCACAACCCTTCCTGAAAGAATATATTATCAGTGCTTCTGTGGTGGATGGAACTGTCTAAAGATTTCTGTTAATGTTTCTCATTTTTCCAGTCTTTTTCAAACTGTTTTGAGAACAAGACAAAACCAATTCAACTAGGAAATAGAAAAAGAGGATTCAGAATTGAGAGGACTGTATAATAAGATTTAAGTGACTATTAGGACTTTCAGTGGCTTAAACAATTCTAACAGAATGCTGGCTACAGTGTTTTTTATGCAAGGAAATAGAAGGCTGTAAATACTTTAATTGCCAAAGCCAAGTTTCTTTGCTGCTGTTGACGTGATTCAGGACCACCTCACCTAAGGAAAGAAAGCATGGAAGTTATAATGCCTCGTGTCTTTTCAAGTGCATAATGAGAGAAACAATGAATGAGATGTGGTGCTGTCATCTTGTTGTATCACCACTGATGTGGAAACACAGGGAGGTGAAGTATTTTTTTCTAAATCTATGGGACTGGCAGGACAGCAAAATACTTTTTAAAATGTCTTTTTGCACATTTATCTGGGGGGGGGAGGATGACTTGAAGCAGATAGGCAAGAAAAATAGCAAAGGAAAAAAAAGTTACCTCTCTCTGTAGGAGTCCTTATGCTCCTGTAAGCAAGCAGCCTGAGAAAGTGGGAAGAGCTGCTTTGCTGTGGGATCTCCAGAGACCACCAGTTCCATTTCTACTCCTAACAGAGTTTTCCAGAACTCATCAGCAAATCAGTGGGTTTTTAAGCAAGTGAGTATTAAAAGAGTTTTGTCTGAAGCTTGCTTCTTGAGACAGAAACTGTCTCCTTTGGCTGGGATTGTGATTCCATTTTCTTGGCAAGTATGAAGACTGAAGAGCTTGTGGAGGATAGGGAAACTACTGTCTTATTCTAAAACAAGCTGCAGAGATGGTATGGCAAAGCTATAACTTCTCCTGTCCCTTGGAGAAACTGTTGAACAGACCTGACATTGATAAGTCTGGGAAAGGAGTCTGACAGGGGGCCCACATAAAAATAAGCAGTATTTGATGTTTGAAATGACAGGTGGCCATCTGACTGAAGCCTCTCCTTGTCACAGGCCATGGGGACAATGTCTCACACACTTCAGTAGTTAAAATTTCAAAAACAAGCCATGTGGTTCTAGTCAGTAGATATTCTGATCCGTTGAGTGAATTACAAAGAATGATCCAGTAGGAATTGGCCTGAAATTTGCTCATCTATCATGCAATGTGTAACATGTTTTTTGCATTATGATTCATGCTGTCGTTGCAATTGCTGTAACTATCAACTGATAGCTGACAGTGGGAGCCCATCTAAATCTCAGGGTAAATAGGGAGGGTAAACATTGCTTTCAGAGGCATTGCTCCTGCTCCTCTCCATCAATTAATTTAATCAGCTTCATGAAATGCCATGCATTGTTCTTTGTTGCGTTGTTGAGGGAAGATGGGGATTTTAAAGGATGCTTGAGTCTCTCCTCCTCCTATGTGGCATAAATCAATAAAAGTCTCGCACTATAAGGCACGGAAAATGGGCTCCTAAAGTGAAATCCTGGTCAGCACTCAGAGCTCTGCTTCAGTGAGGGAAGTCTCACTCCCTGAACTAGCAACCAAAGAATGAACAAATGTCGAAGTTGACAGTAAGCATTATCAGTTACATATAAAAGATACTGAATCTTTGCATTTTTGCAGAATAAACAGAGATAATTGCTGTGAGGAAAAAGGTGAAATGACACATCTCAAAGGTCTGCTAATTGAACATCACTGCTATACACCAGTGCTTACTGTGCTCCTTTTTTGTGCACAAAAGCCCTGTTCGCTGTCAGAAGAATTTTTGAAAGCCCAAAGAATGCAGGATTGGGTAGAAATTAGGCATGGACATACTGGCTGTGTTTTCAGAACATGATATATCATTCCCTTGCTAGTTTCTCATAATTCCTGACTCAAAGAGTACATTTTATTCAGAGAAAGCAGCATACCTGGTGTATGTCGTTGGGACATAGCCCAGATGTGTGTCGCGGACATGCAGTGCACAGAACTCTGCTATTTGTTTTCTAAGTGCATGTATGTCATGGAACTGCCTGTACATAATTCAGATATAGGTGAAAGGTACTTTCCTGAGCTCCCCTCATGATTCATGGGGTCTTTTTAACTTTGTAGAATCTTGCAGTGGCAAAGGGCAAAGGTAGTTAGAAATGCCCTTGGTCCTGTAGGTTGCATTTGTTTAAATTCCAGTTCCTAATCTGACAGAGTGTTCTTAGAGACATATCTTTTAAAACTTTCCAGTAATATTAATAGGCAATGAGGCTAACCTGTGTCAATTTTACATAGCAAAGGATTTTCTTAGCTGAACTTTGAAGTATATGCAGCACCGTTTTCTATCACTTATCACTGTAGCATATTTGTTGTGTAAGAATGTCTCTTCATTCCTCCCCCTGCTACCTTTTATTCTTTGCCAATCTACATAATGATTTTGGAGGATGAATGAAGAAGCTCTGTCTGGGCTCTTAATGAAAGCTCCTTTTTTTATCTTATCAGAAAGTTACTTTGGGGTGGAAGATAAGTTTGTTTGTTAGAGAGGGTAAACTGTTTGCTTCATCTCTAGTTTAATTATGATACTGAACTGTAAAAAAAAAAAAAAAAAAAAAAAAACTTAATGGAAAAGGATGCTTGGTCAGTGCCAGAGGTGGAAAAACACTCCTGCATTTCTACAATTACTTAAAACTTGACAATTGCTTTGTACGTGGAATCTAGGAAAAAGTTTATTGGTGTAATATTTACAAAAAGAGTGAAGTTTGGACATGAAATAATTCCCCTCAGTTCAAGTTTTAAATAGCTAATCTTATTTAGGGTTTTCTGCTTACTTTCTCTTGTCTGTGGAACAAGGCATAGGAAATCCAGTCACAAAAGAGTGTTCTCTTGTGATTGGTGCATACCTGTAAGAAGATGATGGTCCCTACAAGTCTAAATTTAAACCTACCTTCTGTCTGGGTATCTCTGAGTATGTGTCCTTTTTTATTCAGAAATCCTGTTGAAATGGAAAGACTTGGGACATTTGTCCAGGGTGCCAAAATGTTCCAGATGCAGTGGGTGGGAACAGTCTGTGGGGCATGTCAAGAAGGGAGGCAGGTAGAGGCTGGTGATCTGCATTTATCCAGCAAACTGGGCTCAAATCACTGCTCCAGTGCATCAGTGACAGGTATTTAGGAGATGCTGTTCATGCACCGCTAAGTGCAAAACCAAACATCCCTAGTTATGGAGTTGAAGTCTCAGGGCAGCAGTCTAAGTCACCACAGCAATAACTGAAGCACAGAGAGCAACTCAAAATAAGCAGTTCAGAAAGAATCTACATCTAGCCAAATGGTGAAATTTATTCATGAGCTGAGAGGCAATATAGCGCTTTGAGACTTATTTGAACCCTATTCAGAGGATTGAAGTGATGCATATGCCTTATGCTGGTCCTCCACAGAGGAATGAAATTCATCCAGTGTGAATAGTTTTGAATAGAGAATGAATATTTAAACCACATGGAGACAACTGATGAATAGAAAAAGAGGATAAATTATCAAATTAATTAATATTAGTAGTGAGTGCTTACAAATACTGCTCATCAAGGACTAGACCTTTTGTTCCTCTGACTGGGTGGGCCCTTGCTGGTTTGAATTATCTTTGCAAGAAAACAATCATCAAAGAAGGCAAAACATATTTTAAGAAACCCTTTTAATAGAGCATAACTCAGAACAAAATATACTATTGTTTAATACAGCTATCATAGGCGCAATTCTGAATATATAGAAGTTAGCTTCTTGGCATGAAAACAGAACAATATCCTATTCCAATCTATTTCTTTCACTCATTATGAGGCTTTTTAGTCAAATGTAATGTATTTGTTTGTAACAACCTGGAACATAGCTGGCCCATAAAACTGGAAGAAAGAATTGTATAATTGCTTAGGTTGGAAAAGGCCTTTAAAGCCATCAGGTCAAACCGTTAACCCAGCACTGTCAAGTCCACCTCTAAATCATGTCCCTCAGCTCTGTATCTACACATCTTTTAAACACTTCCAGGGATGGTGATTCAACTACTTCTCTAGGCAGCCTGTTCCAGGGCTTGACAACCCTTTTGGGGAAGAAAATTTTCCTAATGTCCAACCTGAACCTCCCTTGGCACAACTTGAGGCCTTTTTTCTCTTGTTCTGTTACCTGGGAGAAGAGACCAAACCCCACATCACTACAACCTCCTTTCAGGTAGTTGTAGAGAGTGATAAGGTCTCCTCTCAGTCTCCTTTTCTCTAGGCTAAACAACCCCAGTTCCCTCAGACCCTCCTCATAAGACTTGTGCTCTAGGCCCTTCCCCAGCTTCATTGCCCTTTGGACACGCTCCAGTGCTTTGATGTCCTCACTGTAGTCAGGGGCCCAGAACTGTACCCAGTATTCAAGGTGTGGCCTCATCAGTGCCTAGTAGAGGGGGACAATCATTTCTCTAGTCCTGCTGGCCACAGTATTTCTGATAGAAGCCAGGATGCTGTTGGCCTTCTTGGCCATGCGGGCACACTGCTGGCTCATATTCAGCTGGCTGTTGACCAACACCTCTTGGACATTTTCCACTGGAAAGCTTTCCAGGCACTCTTCCCTAAGCCTGTGTTGTTGCATGGGGTTGTTGTGACCCAAGTGCAGGACCCAGCATTGAGCTCTTTTGAACCTCATACTATTGGCCTCAGCCCATCAATCCAACCTGTCCAGAGCCTTCTATAAAACCTTCCTACCATCACCTACCCACCCAACTTAGTGTCTGCAAACTTGCTGAGGGTGCTCTTGATCCCCCTCATCCAGATTGTTGATAAAGATACTAAGCAGAACTGACCCCATTACCCAACTCTGGGGAACACCACTTGTGACCAGCTGCCAACTGGATTTAACTCCATTTACCACCACTCTTTGGGCCTGGCTGTCCACACAGCTATTCACCCAGCAAAGAGTATGCCCATCCAGGCCACGAGCAGCCCATTTCTCCAAGATGCTGCTGTGGGAAACACTGTCAAAGGCTTTACTAAACTCTAGGTAGATGATATCCACAGCAGCAAGCCAAACACTAATGCTTGAATTTTGTGAAGCAGTACTGAATAATATATATATATTTAGCTGTACCATAAAATATAGAATTAACTCTCAAATGTAAACCAAACAGAAAACAGTGTAGAAGTCCTACACTATAGTCTAGAAGCTTTTGATGCTGTTATGACTAGTCTTTCTGAATATTGAGTAATACCCCTATTTTTAATCACTTTCAATTTCCTTAATATGTGATACTCTCACTTTTAAACTTTGACATTTTCTGTAATGCCTGAAGTCAATAAGGAGGAGGTTTTAGGGATATTTCTAAATATTTTTAAACTTATTGGTGAAGAACTTCAAAAACATGTTTGTACTTTTAGAATAAAACATAAATCATTTTTGAATTATAACCAGCATCTTCTGCATTGTAGTATTCATCCATTCACTCTAAATCAAATTTTAAGAACTGCATTATTTCACTGAAAAAATTTTTGCACTTGCAATTTGTAAATCGTAGCACCTTAACAAATATTTTGAAATATTTAAGTGCCCTGAGATCATTAAAACATTGGATAAAAAAAAAAGGCTGCAATCTTTGGTTTTATAAACTGCATCCAAAAAGAAGTATTCCCAGATGAAACTGTTATGTTTATTTGACTTAATTTTTCACTGAATATGTTACTCGCTCCCTGTCCCTGTCTCCACTCTAGATTTCCCAGCTTTAGTTGTGGTCTATCTTCCTTAGCTGACACCTTGTAGAGTGTCATTTTATTTCAACACAGTGCTTAACTGATGCTTACAAGCTCTGTACTAACGTCAGAGTTTTCAGTGAAGTCTGTCACTGGTCCAGCTTTATTTCTACTGAAGTCACAGTTCCCCACCCCCTGCCCCCCACAGTCCAATGGTAATAGTTAGACCATTAACAAATGAGCTCTGATTTGATGTCTCAACTCTATTCTGTCAGAACAGAAGTCCTGTCCTTGATATATCTTAAAGTAGTCATATTTGTGTTCAGTATAAATTAAAACTGTGGTTTATGTATCCATCTATGCTTTCTCCTCAGCCTCAAGCTAATTGGCTGATAAGAGATCTTACTCCAGCCTCTTAATAGCTTTATTTTTCCAAACCAATTTCCTTTCAGCTAGATTTTAGGTTTTAATAAAAACCTTTTGTTTCAATGTACAACAGTGTCATCTTGTTAGCTATTGGCATTGCTAGCACTTTGGATTTCTTTGTTAATGGCATTGCAATCTATGCAAAACATGCCTTCACAATGGCAGAAAATACTCTGACCTGTGAACTAGGAAAAAGTCCGTGTGCTGTGGTCTAGAAGATAGAGATTACAAATATTGCAAATAAATGGTCTGGAGATAAGAAATGTGCTCTGAAGTGGCTCTAGCCCCTCCAATATTCTGGAAGGTGAAGCAGAACAGGAGAGGCTGGAAATGTTTGCAAGGACAAGTTAAGGGAGGCAAAGTCATCGGACTTTCTCAGAGAAGAAAGCATGGGAGCTAGTAGGGAAATAACAGCTAGCACTTGGATCCCAAAATCCTGAAGGGACCAGAATACCTAAAAGCAGGAACAAGAGCCAGGAGAGGTGGTGAAGGTTAGAGTCCTCTCCTCAGTGTCCCTCCCATTGGCTGAGTGGAACCCTACCCCCTAGGCTCACCACAACCTCCTGCCTCCCAGCTTGAGCTGTGACCACACCAGGCTTTTCTCAAGGGATAAAATACATCTTTCCTTCATGGCTCTTGTCTTTCACCCACTCATGTTTTGTTGTTCTTCATCTTTCTTACTGACTTTACTCTTTAAAATTTATTTGTAATTGTTGCACGTTATATTGGATTTAACTTCTGCATGTCTTAAATCACGTGCTTTTTTTTGGCTTTTCTTCCTTTATTGGAAAAGGCAGTGTTGCATAGTAGGTTGCTGATAAGCTGATAGCTATTTGCCCTGAGTCAGAGATGTGATATTAATTAACCTGCGTTATGCAATGATTACGTGTGTCAGTACAGCACGAGTCACTTTTCCACAAATAGTGCAGGCTTTCACCTGGTTGTTACCTTAGAGCTTTCTATCCTTCTATTTTCTAGTTTGGGTGTTAATTGGTTCTCACTTTAACATTATGTTATGAGACTCTGTTACATAGCCCTTTCCATTTTCTTCCTAATTATCCTGTTCCTTAGGAAAGTAAAAAATACAAGCATATACAGCTGAGCTTCCAACTGTCCGTGATGCAACAGATAAAACTTTCTCAAATAGTTATAGAAGTCCAGTTTTCTTGTAAATTGCATCACAACTGCTTTGAATTCCAGTGGAAATAATTAAGAAGTGGCAAGAGCATTTGTTGCAAGCCCATCTTTAACATATTAAAATCTCTCCTGAAACAATACTGGCTATGGACAAAAGGTAGTGTTTCAAGAAGAAAATACAGAAGAAAATAGAGTTGGCCTGCCCCTCCCAACACATGCATGCTCAGGCTGCCACAGCAGTTTGTAGACTGTCCCATTTTGAAATCCCCAGAATGCAAAAGAGACACTTGTTTTATTTTCTGCATTTGAAGTAGCCAGGTGATGTTGGAGACCCCCTTGATAAAAATGACTCTGTTTAATAGGAAGTAGGCTTGACAAAAAGTTGATTGCAACTTTGGGCATCACTAATTCATAGGTTAATTTACTGCTTATGGATATGGGGAGATACAGTGTCCCCAGTTTTTTCTCTGGAGTTTGCAGTTACTATAGGAACATACCTATGGACGTGTGTGTCAAGAAGGCTTTTCTCCTATGTGCAGAGAACACTCTTTCCCAGTGCAATGTGCTGCAATCTGTGCTCAGAGCTGTAGGACTCCCATAGATTTATCACTGGAAGACAGCCTATGGCACAGGAAAACAGAAAAAATAAAAAAACCCCAAATTTTCCAGGGTAACAACAAATCTATTCTTAATGATTTTTCTCTGACTATCAGTGTCTAGTGAGGTCTCTTCATGGCTTGATATAACTAACTCCTCCTGAGGTTCTGACAAGGTGGGAAAAAGTATTTATAGATCTGGAATACTAATGGTGGGCTGTAGTTTAATATTTAATTCCCAACAGCAGAGGTCTAAAGGTCTGTAACTCACAAGTGGTGAAGCCAGAAGTACTGCAAATTACAAAAATCCTATTATGCACATCTGAGCAGGAATGTGCTTTATTAACAGCTCCCATAAATTTCTGGACTCCATCTCTTATTGCTCTAAATACATTAATTAATTTTTACTTTTTGTACGTGGTTTGTCAGTTTGGCTAGTATGGAAGGCAATGTAAGGAAAAGAAATTAGCTATGCCACAGTGAGGCATATTACTTCATATGTTAGGGTTTGGCTTTTTCTATATTTTGCAGTAGAAAGATTACCTGTTTTCTCCGTTTTCTCATCGCATGCTGAGGAGTTGGGGGTATTTTTGTTAGTCTGTGGAGTTGTTTTTTTGCTTTTTCCCCTGTGGGGACATGAGATCATAGATATTCAATCCACTTAAGGAACTTAACTCCTTCAGTTAAGGAGATTTTCCACTGACTGCTAAGGTGAATCTGCAGACTAAGAAAATTCTTGAGTTACCTGAGGAGGAGGACACTTTACTCTTACCTATCTCTAACTGGGCCTTTATCTCTTTAAGTGATGCTGTTTTGAAGACATGAACAAGATGTGTAATTGCAATCCTGTTGTTGCCTTTAGGTGCAATAGGTGCACTTGCAGACCTGGACGGCATGGCCACTCCCCATAGATGCACACCTGGTGTGTTTGCAGCCACATGAAGTATTTCCAGAAATGTAATTTAAAGTTAATGCAGTTAGTTCAAGATTGCACTTGTCTTCTTTTCTGAAACAATATGTAAATACCGTATTTGCATCTGAACATGCATATAATATTTTTTTAATATGTTTAAAGTAAAAAAAAAAAAAAAAAAAAGACTGGAAAGGAAGAAGAAAAATCATGCTGGAATCTTCGGCTCAGTGTTTAAAACCAGCCATCCCTTTCTTTCTCTCTCCTCCCCCTCCCTCGGTCAGTAGTTTTGGATCCTACGTAGTGCAACAGACATGACTGATTTAGACAGGAAAAAATGTGGAATGCTTGCTCTATAATTTACTTTAAAGCAAAAATAAAGTGCCAAAAATAATAGTATAATACCCAATATGACTACCTTTTCAAAGGGGTATACTTTCATAGTAATTACTGAATGTGTAAAAACAAAAGGAATTTTTTACAGAACAAACTTGCTGATAGTTTAACATATCCCCCACACAGTGACTCTTCTGAATTTTTAAAGCATACAGTATAGGTCACATTATACTGCTGAAAACATGCTTGTGAACTTTACTGAGGGTAGTTATGCAGACTCCATCTCATATCATCTCACAGTTTAGAGTTATGTTGGCGATACTTACTGTAAATGCTCATGTATTACTGTGAACAGGATTTTAATTTGACAGCACTACTCACTGTAATCACGCCCAAATGAAACAAAAAAAAAAAACACCCTTACCTGTTAGGTACATAATGGAATGTGTTACAGTTTCTTGAATAGATTCCTGTAACTAACGTAAGAGTCTTCTAAGTTGCTCATGACTATTTTATCTTTGATATACTGCTATGGTAATCCCCCAGTAATGGGATAAACACAGATAGGATCTTATAGTCATGAAATACGGCTCTCCAATAACCATTTATGGAAAATGAATCATATTAGCAGACAGTACTCTATTTCATTATCTTCTGCATTTATTCAGTTGGGTAGAATCTAGATGGAAAATTTAGAATGCTAAAAAGCAAATAAAACAACCACCCGCTAAACCCAACCAAATGAAAACAAAACAGAACAAAAAAATCAAACCCAAAAAAAACACCGCAGGAAGAATATTAATTTTTCAGACCACTGCTGACACAAAAGGGTTTCACGAGTCCACAAGATGAGATAGAATGCACGTATCAATAGGTGCATTGTGTAAAATTGGGGCTTATTTTCTGTTGGAGAATAGAATTTGATTAGAGATTATAATGCATAATCGAGGACATAATTAAGATGGACTGAGACAGACACCATTGCTTTTGCTGCCATACAGAGCAAGAGATTCAGATCTAGTGGAGACAGGAGAGTGGGACGGAAAAAACTGGGGAAAGTGAGACTGTAGGAAGGACAGCAAGTTGAAAAAATTGTAGGAATGATTAATATTTGCTCCCCTGAAGGCACCTTTCAACCTAAAAGAATTTTGTTTCATGAGCAATGACGACCAAGGATTGTTGTCATTGTGGGCAGTGTTAGATGTAATCATGTGCTGTATAAATCAGATGTGGTTACAGATTTGAGTATAGATCTGTATCCATGTCTTCCTAAAACATAAGGAAAGGTGGTGACTGAGTTTCACACTACAGTATCTCGGGACTCCAATTCTTTATTGGTCTTTCTTACCAGTAGAGAGTTTTCTGCCTCGATTTATGATGTATATTAGTATGCAACCAAAATCAATGCCTTTTTTTTTTTCAGTGTTATCTTTAAAAAAAAAATCTTTTTATACTCTAAATTTATAGCAGCTCTTGTTTCCTCCAATAAGGTACCTGAACATCTTTTTCTTTTAAGACATCTGCTATTTCAGCCAGTTGGACCTGGTAATTTGAAAATTAAGCACATGAGAACAACAGCATTATTTTGAACAAAATCAAGCACTTATTAGTTCATAGTGTTTTTTTGGAATCAAATTGTGAAGAAAGCACTATTTTTCATTTATAGAGTTGAAGTAGGTAAGATTATTTTTTTCCATAAAAGCTTTGTTAAAACAGACAATGTATAAGAAGTATATTGGTAATTATCATCAGATCTCCTCTGCCTTGCCTAATTCCTTCACTTAATGAAGGGAATGTGCTTAGTAGATTCTTAGATGTATATTTCTTGTTCTTGTCTTCATTGTCCCCATGTCAGGAGATATGTAAAATAGTGAGGGTCACTGTTGGTAAGAACAGCATTAGTGGCAGAACCTGGTTTTGGAAGCCCTTTTCAGGGCCTTTTGCATTGATAAAAGTGGGTTCCTGATTAAACATTTGTCTGAAACAAGAACATCTTTTTTGGTATTTCCTGCTGTTTGGTCGTTACACCTTTTGCAATTTGTCAGAACTGAGGAAAAGATAGAATTAGTGGTGGTGGCATTAAGCTGACACTATCCTAAAAAAAATAAGATGGTGCACATGCAAATTGCAAAAAAAAAAAAAAAAAAAACAAAAAAAAAAAAACCAAAAAAAAAAAAAAAAAAAAAAAAAAAAAAACCAAAAAAAAAAAAAAAAAAAAAAAAAAAAAGAAAAGAAAAAAAAGAAAAAGTCTTGTGG
>JANHGN010026021.1:57287-69208 GCA_024605025.1 Megaceryle maxima
CCCCAGTTCCCTCAGCCTCTCCTCATCAGGCATGCTTTCCAGACCCCTCACCAGCTTTGTTGCCCTTCTCTGGACCCCCTCCAGCACCTCAATGTCCTCCTTGTACTGTAGTGCCCAAAACTGGACACAGTACTCAAGGTGCGGTCTCATGAGTGCCAAGTACAGGGGCACGATCGCCTCCCTACTCCTGCTGGTCACACCGTTTCTGATACAGGCTAGGATGCCATTGGCCTTCTTGGCTACCTGGGCACACTGCTGGCTCATGTTCATTTGGCTGTTCACCAGCACCCCCAGGTCGCTTTCCACCAGGCAGCTCTCTCCAGCTACTCCTCCCCAAGCCTGTAGCACTGCCTGGGGTTGTTGTGACCGAAGTGCACGACCCGGCACTTGGCCTTGTTAAACCTCAGTCAGTCTTACTCCTCTGCAGAACTCAAGCTTGCAATCCTAAATTTGCAGAGTAACTGGCCTTATGTTTGTGGGTAAGGGGTTAGGTTAACCATTAACTGGGGAGTGGAGGTTCATGTTCTTCCACTCAAGTTATTTTGCTCAGCTGTGCACATTGTCTCTACCTCTTTTGGCCTGGGCTCAGGTGATGGCAAGCAGCAGCAGTGCACGGAGCCCTTTCACCTTGAAAAGAACATGGGGCTGCACTGGGGTTCCCCTTGGCACCTTTCCAATTTTGTTTCAGAAAAGCTGGACACCTATGAAATTTCCATTACATCAATATAGTAGTTGTTGCAGCAAAACATAGATCATTCAGCAGTGTTAGAAAATTTGTTTGCACTGCCTTTCTCTCTTTCTTCTCCCCCCCTACCCCCCGGTTGAAAAAATAACCAAGCTGCATGGAAAGGGTGAACATATACCCAGGAAATAGTTTGCTGATAACATAGGAGCCTTCATGTCTGCTGGGTGGTGCCCTAAGTTTTCTTAACAAAGAAGTGAGTGTTAGTTCTTCAAATAAAAGTTACTTTTTGCACTCACGTAACTGAAGCTGAGAATTTCCAAGATGAAAAACTTGGCTTTTTATTTATTTTTCTTTTTTTTTTTTTTTTTAATGGGGCATAATTTGAGTGGGATCTCCTCTCACTGCTGCAAACCCCTACCCCCCACATTGCCCTCCCCACCTTATGAGGATTGCAGTATCCCAAAACTCTTGAGCACTGTGCGCGAAGGAAACAGAAATGGTTTTGCATTATGAACTGAACAGAGATTAAGTTATTGGTGGCCTTGAAATAGCTCTTTCTCAACTTCCATTCCCATGAGGTTATCCACATAAAGTTGCTGTTTAGTACAGGGTCAGTGTGATGAAATTTATTTGTTGAGTCTCTTTGGTGCCAAAGCTTTTGCCAACAATCTGATCTACCTGATAGTGGTACTATTTCAGAAATGTCCAGTCAGTAAAAGAAACGCAGTGTCTGTGGAGTTTCAAAGACAGCAGTAATAACTGGGAGCAAAGTGCAAATAAATCAAACCAAAAATGCCTCTCCTTTAATAATATAAATACATATAGTAATTACTTAAACCATTTACAGGCTATGGAAAAGTAGACAATATGACTTTTTTCATTTCACATGCTGCCCCTGCCCCTAAGCATGTGGAATCTTTTGTTTATGTGGCTCCATCAATATACTGTATTGGATGTGCTTGTGTCGACTGCTGTTAAAAAAATTAACTGTTTGCTGGCTCTTCCAATAAGGATTAATAGTGTCAGATTAAATCACAGGGAGGACAGTACAGGCCCAAAGGGTTAAGACTGTGGACTGTGGATTTTGCACATAGTGTCCGTTTGGTTTCCTTTTGGTTTACTACATTTAAAGACCTTTCTGCCCAAACATTAGCTATACTAAAAAAACCCACAGTACAATATATCTACATAAATTATACATGAAATGAAGGCTTAGGAGATGAAGTCTTGCTGTTTTAAGTACATATGTTGTAAAACTATATATGCCAGACTGCAAGGGAGGCTTGTCTTTCATTTCATTTTTCAAAACCTTTAATTACCAACATCAAATGAAATTATGATACTCTCCTCTTTGTTTAGTCATCTGTGTAATGAGTTTATGGCAATGGTTTCCTCTACAGTACCACATCAAAACCATGGTGTGTATGGGAGTAGAGAGCCTCTTAAATACAGGCAATTCAATTTCCCATTTTGCTATTTATAAGGAATATTTACACAGGTATGGGGATACCAGGAGATGCTTTCCACTCATTAGCCTGTCTTTTTTTTGCAGACTAGCATGAAGCCTTGGGAAGAGTCCCTCATACCCTCACCCACCTCTGCAGCTTGGCATGGATCACCCCGATGCAACTGAAAACCCCGACCTTTGCAGAAGCCTCACTGCTCTGACCTCTGCTGCCTCACAGCTGCTCTAAGGTAACATGATTTGACCATCATTCTTTCTGCTTACATGCAATTACATGCAATACAGCCATTAAGAAAAAAAAACCCAAACGTTGTTAACAAATTGCTTTCGTGTTCTCAGATTCATGAAATACAGCATTTGCAATGCAAAGGCCTGTTCTCATTTGTTGTATTGCAAAATGAATGTCTGGCAGGAAGCAAAGTTAACCATCCGTGGTTTCAAATCTCTACATGCCCAGTGTGGTACACTGGCCAATAGTATTATGACAGCTTCTTGGCCACCTCAGCTGGTCACTGTGCTGTAACCTGTTTGGAGGGAGTGTTTTATCTGTCAGTCCACCTCTGCACCAAGGGCTGCTTCTTCACAAGTGCCTGGTGCAGTCGGGCCGCTGTAGCAATCCTGCGAGACAGAGCCACTGTCCTGTGGGATTCTCAAGGCAGTAGCAGGGAACATAATTGCATGTGCTGAAGCTGAGGGTTGCTCCTCACCTGGTGAATGTGGGTCCCACCTGGAAAGCATGCCTTTGCCTTCTTCCCTCTGGCTTTGGCTACAGGGGATTTTTCTTGTATCTGAAGGTCTTAGAATGGCCTTGTAGGCTTTTTTTCTCTGAGATGGTGTTTGCTAAAAATAATACAAAACACATTCAACTGCCAGTACTTTATGCCTCTCTTCTTGGAAAGAGCAAATGTATGGCAGGACTTTCTTTAGGCTAAAGCAAGGCAGGTTCTAGTTTAAGGAAAGAAGACTCATGAAAATAGCAAAATCACAATGGTGATGAGTTCCTCCCTGTTCTTATTGAGTGGTATAGGTCCACATAAGAGAGCAAGCTGCCTGGCCTTGGTCTTGGGCAGCTGCTGGTGTGTCCCAGCTGCTGGTTCATCCAGTCCTAATCGGTGCCTTGAGATATTTCTGCCATGATTCTTTCTTCACCCATGGGATGGCAAAATTTGGTGTTGCCTACACAGCTAAGAAGGTTGCAGTTGCCCTTTTGTAAGGCTGCACATGTTCAGGCAGCAGATTTTGAAAATAAGGTGAAGAATGTAAGTGTATTTAGTGCCTGCAAGGTGTACTGTAACTTTTTTTTTTTTTTAAGACAGGTTAGGGTTGCGTCTGGGCCTCACAGTCACGGTTCATGCCAGGACTGTTTGTCATAATAGCAGTGCAAGGAACAAGTACAGTGTTGTCAGTATTATTTTAGGAATTTAATCAAGGGCCATATGCTGACTCAGTCACAAGTGGATGATACTGATGTCTTTTCAGTTCTGCTCTCTCAGAAATTGTTCTCACTCCTTTTCCACCTATTTTACCCTGTATTCCTTTTATATGGTATCCACTGTGCTCTGATTATGTTCTAAATTGTTATTTTCTCCTTCCGTCGTGTCTTGATTGTCCCATTTTTGTATGTTCTTTTGATTGTAATTGGAAACCAACAACCCTTTATTCAAACTAGTGATGTCAGAGGGTTTGAAAAATGCACATGATGAATTAATTCACACATTCCTTACTCAAAGAAAGAGATGCCAAGTACCAAAATTACAAAAGTAATAATCAGAATTTCAGATTTCTGTATGTTACTAGTTAACATCAGAGTAAGATAGCAGTAAATGATTATAAAGCTTCTGATAGTCAGTCTCAGAATGAACGCTAGTAGTTCAAATACATGTCATCCAAACATTCACCCTTTGTTTTAATGATAGACTGCTTGGTATATTCTCCTAAAGCTTTAATTAACCTATTGTGTGTTAGGTTTCCTGTGCCAAATCCTCTAGGCCTATTTTCATAATTTACATGATAAGATAAACAGTATTTGTCTGCTGAGGAAGGTTAAATTGCTTGCCACTTGCTTTATGTCTTATCTGTTGCTTCAAATAAGATAGAGGCAGATTCTGCAGATTAATAGTATCAGAAATTTATTTTTATGGAATGCATATTGCTGGAGTTTTAAAACAAATAAACATTAAATAGTCTTGAGTGAAGGCTATTGATTTTAACTGTTTAACTCTTGACTTCTACTGTCCTTTTTGTAAAGGCCTCTGCAAAGAGATGAATAATGCCCAGCACCCAGGACTTGTGCTGAGCCAGTGCATCAAGAGGTGGTACATGTCTCACAGGCTACGACCTTCCTGGTGAGCACTCTTGCCTGCCCTGAGTGGTGAAACAGGGAGGGGGGAGGAGGGGAAGGCAATAGACCTGAGGTGGCCCTGGGGAATATAGGAAGAAAAGAGTGATCTCTTCTGTAACTTGGCTGAAGGCTTCAAAAACAGCCCAGGCACGAACAAGCTGGCACTGTGGGGCCAGGCACGCCTGGGGATTCACAGCCACCCTACCTGCAGAGGCAGGAGGTCAGTGGCTACTGCTTTCTGGACCTGCTACAGCTTGTCAGGTTTCTCCAAGGCTGACAGAGAGCAGCCACAACCTCACTACGGGAATGAGGGTCCAGGCATCACCAGCATCACCTTAAAGAGCTGGATGGAGAGGCCATGACAACACACAGAGCAAACCTCTGAAAGATAGGTTGAGGCTGGTGTCAGTCAAGTTGATCTTTGCCTACTTTTCTATTCTATAAAGGTGGAAAGGCACAGACAGTGTATGCCACCAGATGGATAAACATTAGTATTAAACAACAGCTATACAAATGGAGTATGTTTCTCAGTCTCTGCGAAACTGCAGCCCTCCAGAAAGTAAAGTGTGTTGTGGAGGGTGGTTTGTTACTTCATACTTCAGTGCATTTTGGTGGGCAGCAAACCAATGTGGAGAACTAATATGCAAAATGCAGTAAGCTGGAAAAACAGATGTAGGTAGCTCTTAACTGTATGTGCTTTCCCCCCATGCTCAAGCACCATCCCAGAATGTTATTACACTAAAAATGGGCTTTTTGAATACTGCAAGTCTGGGTATTATGGTGTGGTAACATTTCTCCTTGGAAGGAACTAAAGAGTTTTGTAGCTAGTACAAAAGAAACACAGTGAATTTTGTATTAATAGGGCAGTATATAACATTGTTTGGATTTTTCCATCTCCATAAAACTGATAAGCAGAATTAGTTCAGGAGGATATTGTGCACTTTTCCTATTGAAAGGTTTGACGTAAGTACTAGGGAGAAGACTGGGCAATGGAACAGATGAGAATTTGAAAACTAGTAAGTAACATGTTGGATTATGCAAGTCAGAACCAAACAAATGGTAGTTACCAACTCTAAGTACAGCAATGAAGGGCTAAATTTCATTAAAAACAAAACAAACAAACAAACAAAAAAAAACCAAGCAGCTGTCTGTTGATAATTGATCATTTCAAGACTTCAGTTTCAAAATATTTAAGAGAGCTTTGCCCTTGTCCTGGCAAAATTCAGGGTTTTTACTTTGTTAGTATATATCTCACAGTGATTTACTGCATTGCAAATTGATGTAGCTTGGCATGTATGTAGCTGAAGGCCATGTTTAGAATTATAGTGTTTAAATGTTTTTGTTTTAATTAATTTTCTGTTAAAATAATTTAGTGCTAGTTGGCCTGGATGCCTTTGCAGAAGAAGACTTAATTTGTCCATGTGATGTTTCCTGGTAAAAGAATGGTTAGATAAATAAAAAATAAAACTCAAAAACAACAACAAAAACCCACAATAACAACACACCAAAATACAAGAACACCCCCCACACCCCCCCCAAAAAACAACAACGAAAAAACAGCAGCCAAGTTTTCATACTGGCATTCCTTTCTAAATTCTCATAATCCTCAGACATCCCCTCAAGCCCTGCCATGGTATTGTTGGTTTTATATTATGAGAACAAGACAAGTGCCTGGAGGTGCTGCAGATACCATAGCTGGATTAAGGAAGCCTGCAAATTATGGCAGTAATTTCCATTAAAAGTGTTTTAATTGCCACATGGATCATGCCAAGAAACTATTGCAAAATATGGATGTCTTGATTTGTTTCATGTCTCCAGGGTATGTTGTAAAATGGGATTCCTACCTTTAAAGAAGAGTAACTGTCACAGACTAACCCAGGATGCTTGCAGTGTCAGGGGTATTCTGCTAGGCAAAAAAAAATGGCTGGTGGGCCCTTAAAACAATGTCTTGTCTTTTATTTTACAGATAGAGGGACCTTCTCATTTGCCAATTTTATTTTCCTGCAGAAGACCCTTTTTGGAATATTTGCTATACCAAGATGCAACCATTTTCTGAGGTGTCCTATGTTTCACTGCCTTGCTTTAGAAAAGAAATCTAGTAAGACACACTTTTAAGGGGAGGTAGTCTCCACCCGGAACTGAAGACTGAAGCAACATGCATATAAGCAGGGAGGCAGCTGAGATTTCCCAGAAACCAAACCCTGTATATACTGTCTCCTCCTCCACTATATTGTGGTGGGCAAATACAGCTGGGAAGCTGAGGTATTTTCTAAATTGCATCTTTAAAACTTTTATTGTTGAAAACAGGACTTCATGGAGACGTCTGCTTCTCTTACTATTCAATGAGTCATGGCTCTTGTGTTGGTTTTTCCTTTTCAGTGTGAGAATTCTGGTTTATCAAGACTTTTGACCCCATCACAGAACATTCAAAGTGCCAGGGATGTAAATTTAAAGATTATTTTGTCAGGATTTTGTCATTTAGATGTAGGTTGGGTCCTGTTAAAAGGTTTTAAATGCTTCCCATCTGCTGTGCCACAGCAGAGGAAAAAAAGAACCATGTCTGGAGTATAAAGCGCGGTTGCGGTCAGAAAAGTGACTACGTGAAAATGGCATGTTCTTAGTCAACAGATCTGTTCCCTATGTGTATTACCAGTTTCATATGCATGTTACACTTGCAAGAGTAAGTCTGTCATTACTTTTCAATCCTTTTGCCAGTGGAGCGCCAGCAGCGCTATGGGGAACAAACTATATGCCATCCTGTCTCTCATGTCATAAAAGGAGTCATTAGTGAAATCCCAGTTGCTAAATCTTTGAAAGTGGCAATGGAGAGGATGCATGAGCCAGCCTAACTTCCAGAGACATGGCTGACAGCGTAATACTGGTTAACCTTGCTTCCGTCTCTGTTCCCCTCCGCATGCCTAAAAAGAAACAAAACAAAACAAACCCCAGCCCAAAACCAAGCACACGTACCATCTTTTTGGTTTCAAACAGAATAAATTTGATCTGGAAGTCATTGAGAAACAGTAAACATGAAACCCTACTGTAACATATTTATGGAGTGATATATTCAGAAGATGACCGCACTTAAAATAAGTTCAAAGACCAGTAATCAAAAACAAATATGGTCAGTTCATCTTAAAAAAAAAAAAGCTGAAACTTAGCTTTTCTGCTTGGGTTGGATAGATAGTTGTATATGAATGGTAGCAAACTGACAATAAACTGGTATGACTAAGTGGAAAAATTAGCATTAGAAGAACAAAAACCTTACACAAACAAAAAGCCTGAAGTAAAATTTATCTGTTGGCTTTCATTGTTCATGTTATTACTGTCCTAGGAAAACTAAGCAGAAAGCCTCTCCTCTTTTCTTCTCCTTGAGTTACTTGAAGAGTTTGTAGCACCATAGTGAACAAATCACAGTGCCATTATTCAACCCTAGCATTTTTCTACTTCTGCAAATGGCCAGCCCAGCTGAGGTTGTAAAGTAATTTCTCTTAGGGCATTTTTCTCATCTTCATGCTTCTGAATTGCTGTCTCACCGGGTCGGGTAAGTGGGTACACATTTCTGCAGTCCCAAAGGTAAGTAGATGTGCTCTGTTTTGGGCTGTCTGCAATTACCCATGTCAAGTAAGGATTTAGTCCCTTGAATTCTTGTGAACTGTGAGCTGAATCAGAGGTGACGTGTAGGAAGGTGAAAATTGTATCTCTGGAACTTTCCAAGTGAATTTCCACATGTGGAAAAGCTGGAAGAAGTTGTAAATTGGAGAAACTAGCATTCACTTAAGCCTGTTCAAACTTTCTTCTAAATCCATTTCTATATCCTATTAGGTGATAAAATTTAAAAGTTTCTTCCTGTGCTGACATGCTACTAGTTTATCAACTAGTGTATTTTGAAGTGGGTGGGGAAGAAGGAAGAGACTAACTAGAAGTTTTGATTAATAACTTTCATCTTTCTTGCTTTAGAAATCATTACTCTTCAGATGCCATGTGTTATTTCCTACAATATTTCACTTGCACTTGTTCTGTTTTCTTCCTGGGATGGGACTCTCAGTGGAAAGTACTATGTCATGTAAATAATATACACATGACAGTCTATTATTTCGTATGGTTATTAATCCCCGTGGAGTTGAGAGCTTTCTGGTTTGCCTTAATGTAAAATCCATAAGCATGTTCCCATACAGAAAAACTTTTAAGCTTATATATCATAAAGCTTAGAAAAGATCTTCCCTGTGATTGAGAAATTTTAAGAATTTTACCTGCTGATAAACTTTGAGATGCAGATTAGGATTCAGACAGGTTTAACTTGTTATCACTGCATACAATACTCACAAATATTTTAAAATTACTTAAAACCTTGCTGTTTCTAAGTCTGGTGTGTGTTAATGAAGGCTGGAAGGAATCAATTTTAATTGGAGATGGCATCAAAACAGTTGTCCCTCTCAGGAACAGGAAAATATCAGGGCAGGGAATTGGAATCAAGCCATCAGGGAGTACAAAAGAGGTGTTCCCAAGGGCTCATATCTGTACTTAAGTAATGACTAATTCCTGCCTCCTTTACCATGTATCCTTATTAACTTCTTCACAAAGCTGCTAAGTTAGAAATGTATGTGCACGTGTACAGTCAGAATTTATCTGGATTTGGGGTTTTCCTGAGGTCCATGTCCTGTGTATTTTACTGTACAAGCACAAAATCAGGTTTTCAAAGCTTCGTAATTAGGCAAAATCAAAATGAAAGAGCACCGTTGAAAGCATTTTTCTAGGGACTGTTTCCACCTCAGGTTTCTAATTTCTGGCTGCTTCTAGAAAATCTTGCTGTTCTAAAATGAAAGAGAGCTTTTTTCTTTTCCTGGGGTGGAATTTTCCCCTTTTCCCCATACTTCCTCTTTCTTTATTTTTACAATGGCTGAACTGTTCAGGCTAAAAAAAAAAAAAATATTTTAAAGTAATCACCTGCAGCCAGAGGCTCAGAGAATACAATCCGAAGTGATAGCTGTCTGAGAAATCTATCACTGTCTGAAAGCAAGAGCTGTGCTATTGACTTCTGTTACCATTCTTGAAGCAGTTCCCTTTTCTGCAGGTTCTATACTGTATGAATCACAAAGTTTGTAACAAGCATTATTAGATAAGCTTGACAATATCTCCCCAAAATAAATAACTTGGGAGAAGTAAAATGAGAAGTCTGTAAAGGAGAAAGCTAAACAGTGTACTTAATGGTTGCTCAAAAAAATGGAATACCTTGCATAGGGTTGACTAGGGAGAAGCAGTAAATATGCAGGGAGTGCAATGCTTTTACTTCAAATACATGTGATGTCCCATAACCTCTTAATAATTCTTTTGCGAGTGAATAGATCATTGTCGGGAGTCCCAGGTTCCCCTCTGTCTCTCCTGTCCCTTGCAGCTCCAAGCCCTACGTTCCCTGCAGCTAGGGAGGAGTGGGAAAAGTGTTGCAAAACCTGGGGTGGTCCCTTTGGAGCTCAGCAGCCTCATTTCGTTAACTCCAAAGCAGCAGTCATTTAGACAGTGAAATAGGCATCAGAGACTCACAACAAGTCTCCTGTTCCCCTGCAGGCTATCTGAGGCAGTGTCAGTCTCTCTTGCCCTGTTCTCCTTTGTCTGACACACAGGTACACCAGCTCAGGGCTATTGTAGCATCAGGACTTGACAGGCTGCCCTGAGTACATTTAGCAACCTCTTCAACACTACATCTCCACCACACTGAATCCAACTCAAGCAAATAAGCTGGAAAGCTGACTACCAAATGTATTGTCAAGACTGCAGAACCAGGGTACAAATACCAGAGTGCAAGAAATGTCCCAGAAATAACAGTGGGAAAGCCACGTCCAAGCTGCTGGCGCTGGTCTTTGTGAACACTGGACTTTGCATCCCTGAGTTTCACAAAGATCACACAGTAGCCAACACCACAGTAAATCTTAAAGGCCAAATAAATGTGTGGTTTACCTCCCAAGGTCTCTCCCCTAGTCTTATTATCACCAACAATGGGGCCAGTGTTATAAAAATAGTCAGTGTTGGCTAAGCCACTTTAATGCCATTAAGAAAAATGTCTACCTCCCTGGATTACAACCTAAAAGGTTTGGGGGATTTGACTATTTATTTATTTTTATTAAAATTGTGGTAAAATTATAAATGGCCCTTACGGTAACAGTAGCTCCTATGTGATAATGTGTAAGCCATTAGCTGTGAACAAACAAAAAGAAGATTAAAAAATGTTTTAGAAGATCATGAGCTGTTCTTGTTCATGAGGCTTTTAAATATTCTGGGGTTTTTTTGCTTTCATGCTGTAACCTTTCTCATGAGGAGGAAGATGGTGTTGAAAATACTAGTGTAACACCCACTCTGATAGAAGTGCACATGCCCTGCCCATGGACACATATTCATATTTCTGTTGGCAGAAACAGTATGAATTCTGCACTGACCTTCTGGAATTTTGCAATTTTCGTCTTAGCAGCAGGATGAGATCTTCAGGAAAGCCTCACTGGGGAATATTTTTCCCTGTTCTTCCCTACTTTTTCTAGTTCTGACACCACCTGGTAAATTAGATTTTGGGATTTTTGTGTAGCCACTCCTCTTATACTCTCTCTTTATACTTTCATTTTTTTCATTCTAACATTCCCGTACTCAGTGCTCTCCAATGCTCATGCAAGCAGACTGGAATTATTCTTTTTTATTGGGTTACTAAGCACTCCACTGAGGATGTTTACCAAGGAAGGAAAGCCTGACATGAACCTAATAGATGAATAGAGAACTGGTCCCAGATTTTTTAAGAGAGTCTGGAGGGGTTTATATTCCAGAATTTCATCTCTGGTGAACAATGCACTGAGCTTTAATTGATTCCTGCACAATATCTTTGACTGATGAAAGGGACACTTACCAAAGAAAGGCAGCCATCAGAAGTTTCACATATGCATGCACAAACGGCCTTGAAACAATTGCAGTGAGACTTCAGAGCCTGCCCCAATTCCATGTTGAACTCCAATTAACTGTTTTACCAAATCCCATCTCTCCTGATAATAATGACATCAGTCAGCTACACCCTTGATTAACATTTCTTACCTCAAACTGTATCTGAAACAGTTTTTTAGTAATACAGGGAAAAATCAGTCTCATCAAGTAATATTGAAATGCTTTATTAGTGAGTTAAAGCAAATTCACAGAAAGCTGGGCTGGAGCACCTCTCCTATGAGGACAGGCTGAGGGAGCTGGGATTGTTCAGCCTGGAGAAGAGAAGGGTCCAGGGAGACCTAACAGCCACCTTCCAGTACCTGAAGGGAGCTTATAAAAAGACTGGAGAAGGCCTGGAGTGAAAGGATGAGGGGTAATGGTTTTAAGTTAGAAAGGAGGGGATTTAGATTAGAAATGAGGAGGAAGTTCTTTACCACGAGAGTGGTGGAGCACTGGAACAGGTTGCCCAGGGA
>JANHGN010026021.1:73606-87821 GCA_024605025.1 Megaceryle maxima
AAGAGTTGTGGAAGGGGTGTTGGCATAACTGAGAGCCTTCTGAGAAGAGCAAGAAGGGCTTTTTTTGTTTACATTTTCTTTTTTTTTTTTTTTTTTTTTTTAAGAATACAGTGTGGTTTTAGGGTTTTGTTTTTAAATCCTTATAGGAACTCCTACCCTGGGCACTGGGAAGGGCCCATAGAAGAATTAAATGTGACATTGAATATGGAATGGTGAAAGAGAAGGTATGAGTGTGTAGCAGATAAGGCAGAGGCAATAATGCTGATTGTGTGGAGTGTCATCAGTTTTAAGATAAGTAAATAAAATGAGCACTCAGTGAGCTATTCCTCTTTTTCTGTCACTAGAAGTTATCTCTAAATGCAAAAATATGAGAAGCAGGAACTATTCTGGTATATCCAAATAGATGCTATATCCTGATACAGCCAAGTACACCCTTCCAAAATAAATAAAATAGTGTAATTACATATGTAATTGTTAGCATGGTGCTATTGTTATTCAGAGAGGCAATCACCTGCTTTGTCTTGGGTTTTAAGTGTTGGCGCACTGCTGTACTTCCCTTACTTGAGTCTTTGCTTCCAAGTGATACCAGTTTTGCTGCACCAAATTTCTATTTATGGCCAGTCCACTGCTGAAAGGAAGATTGACATTTTCAGCTATGCTGGGTATTTCCCACTGTACCAGCCTACTGTTTCCATAGAAATCCTTCAAAGTGTTTTAATAGAATGTGAGTAAAAAAGGAGTTTTGTTGACACATTTATTCTGCCAGGTTTTTAACAATCTGATTAATGTCTCCTCAATATTCACTTACTTAAAAAAAAAAAAAAAAAAGCAGAAAACATACTTGCTGTTTCCACAGCACTTTCACCATCCATTCCTAGGACCCTTGCATTCATTTCTCCTTTCTCTTTCTTTTTTCTTCCTCCCCACCACCCTTCACTCTATCATCATTCTGTCCCTGAAAGCCCTTTTCTACATAAAATTAGTGCTAGCAAATCTACAGTGGTGACAGAAAGCCCTTAAATGAGACACTGAGCATTTTATGATTCATCAGAAACTCTGTGTGCCTCTGAATCAAGTTACTTACTAAATGGTGGCTGCGTTACAGGCAGAGCGAGATGTGAGTAACCCATGCCACGCATTGTCAGAACTTTTGGAGCCCGCTGGAGATACCCACGTTGAGCTGAATACATTTTGTTTTAAGGGGGTGTTGATTTAAATGTTGGATGATTCACTGCCTCCTGCTGTCTCCTGCAGTGTGGGCATACTCCTCGTACATTTGAATGCAGTGCTTTTAATCACTTTCATTTAATGTCCATCCTCCTCCTCTTTGCCACCACACGATACCAGTTACTTTGTGAAATGTTCCAGCTACTCCATTTCATACTCAGTCCACATCGGGCTCCAAATTTGTACTCCAGTATTCCTAGGAGTCATAATTCTAGCTTTCAGCATCTTCGTTATTCCTGTAAGATATTATTACATATAGCTGTGTGAATCCTTCTCATGCCTTGCCTGCGTTTGCTCAGTTCACACAAAAAAGGATTAGTTGTCTGTCTTTGTTAGGTATGGACAGAAATAGATAATGCTGCAATGACACGTATTAATTTGTTTTATAATTAAGTTTTCTGACATCTGAAAATAAGGGTTTGGTGAGTCTGATGACAATCAATAGACTATTTTTTTTAAAGCAATCAACTGACCTATTTTGTTCACAGCAGTAATGGAATTATTACAAGTGACTTCTAAGTGTTTGTTCATAAACCTGAAAGATAATTTGAGTTCTTCTAGCACCGAGTGAGTGGGTTTGTTTTTTTTTTTTGGTACCCGTTATGTAATTTGAAAGATTTCAAGCTAGTAACCTGCTAAGCAGAAATTCCTTGATTTGCCAGGCCCTACAGTGCCCCCAGCCAGAGAAACAGGAGGAGATTCCTTAACTAAGCATGTTTCTCTTTCTTAAACAAAATGCTTTTCTCATTTCTGACTGTTGCTAATCATTGTGCATTTTACACACCTTGAGAGAAGTTTCTGGATATCTCAGTATAGACATTTAGTGTCTGTTTAAATGTCTTCTGTAAGTTCTAGGTCATATCCCCCAGCATTCTGCAAATGTCTCAGACAACAGGGTGCATCTAAAATGACAACAAATGCCTGTACTTTAGTGCCTGAATCCCATCCCTTATTACCTTTTAGCCAACATAAAGCTTCCCTCACTGAACACTTTAGATAAGTAGAGGGCTCCTTCACTGTATCTTCAAATGACTTGTGGTATGAAGCTACCCCTGGTACTTGTATTCCATTTCTACTGGAGTGAATAGGACCCTTTTTATAGCATGCACACATCACAAATGCTTTCGGTCCTGAACACTGCTTTGACTCTACTGTATTATTTTCCATGTTATCGGAATGAATCGGTGTAATTAGAACATAACCCCTTCTGGCTGCAGAGATTGGCTTCTGCCTATCAGTTGCTAAATTCTCTTTGGTATATGTCAGAGACCAAAACTGCAGCTGACACCCAGTGATGAGTGCTGTATGCGTGTCCCTGGAAAGGCAGGATTTTAATGTAATTCTGTCACTTAAGTAAGGTATAGCTATTGCCAGGGGACTTCCACAAGAGTCCACAAGTCTACCAGGTATCACGTAGTCATTGTCTAAATAGTACCTTCACGTCACTCGTGTAGGGTCTTCTCCATGTGGCTTTCCTTGGGGGCTCAGCAGCAGCAAGTAAATGGATGGGATGCTTTTTAATTGCAGAGTAATGAAACAAATAGATTTATGGGGAAACTAAATGAGAGAAAGTGCAAAGTAGGAAGCCAAAAAAAAAAACTTGGAGGAAAATTGAGACTAGAAAGTCAACGAGGGAGACTGACAGCACATGTAACTCTGGAAAAAGACCAATGCATTGTGATTTCTTAGCAATCCAATCAAACAATTCTGTGCTTTTCCATTAAGAAAACTGGGAAACAAATTAGCAGGTGAAAGAGCAGATATTGCACCTCTGCACCTCTGTTTCTGTTGAAGTAATTGTTGTCCACTTAGATACTAAATGAGACAATCTTGTCTTTTACATAAACCCAAGCATGCAACCTTTTAAAGTTCTGATATCACAAAAAATGCTTGATGAATGGCAGTAAGTGAATGGTATAGTAGAGTATGGGTGGTTGTGAGAGCTTTCAAAAACCCATTTAGGGTCTTCTGAGTTTTCTTACAGTTATTCTGCTGCTAAAATTCTTTGCTTAGGGGATAGAAACAGCTCATTAAATTAAATGCAGCTTCTTCAAGATGTGACAGAACATAATGAAGTTAATAGTGATTTGGATTAAGGAAATTTTGATACTGATATTTTTGCTCTGACTGTTGGCATATATTGAATGACTGGATAATTCCTTTGCAATGAATAATGGATCATTTTGTCTGGCATACTGTAACATTATGCAAATTTAACATGCACAGCAGCAGTACAAACTTTGCTGTTCCCTCTTGTTACATCTGGCCTGTGCTGAAGTAGGGGATGTTGAGTTCAGAGGAGAGGGAAGAGGATTGTCCAGGGCTATAGGTTTTTGTAGCAGCTTTGCTACTAAGAGCATGTCTAAAGACAGATTTTTTTTTTTATGATTTGTCAGATTTTCTGCATTCTGTCAGATCAGCATGGCATGCAAGTTTTGCCTGCCTTCTGTTATTTAAGTAAAATTAAGCTTATAGTTATCATCAGTTCACAAAGTTGCTTCAGCTGAACTACAAGCACAGTGATATTTATACAACTTTAATGTCTCCTAACACTCCCTGTGAGTCTGAACATGCTGTGGTTAATATTGCTGCAGAATTTATACTACAATGCTTACCAGTGGCATGAATACTGAAAAGCATTTTTGTATTCTCAAGTGAAAACACACAATAGCAACGTGGAGGATTGTTGAACTGTACAAACATATTGGGAGTGGAAAGCATATTGATTTATTTGTATTGCCTGGGGAAATATGATTTTGCACAATTTCAAATGATCTATCCAGAAATGAATCAAAAGAAAAAAAACCTGTCCCCCAAAAGACTGCAGCTGAAGGCTGTGATTTCGAAGCTCTGAGGAATGTTAGTAGTGAGTATACTGTGTAAGTGCAAAATTTTCAGGCCTCTTCTCTCCTATTGACAGTGTAAGAACTTGTGCTCTGTGGAATCTTTTCTCCAAAGAAAGGGAGAAGAATGGATCCAGCCACAAACTGGGATAATTAGATCCTTCCCTACGCTATTTTATTGACTTGCATATTTGACTGACCACATAAATAAGTTTTACCAAATATGAAAAAGTGTCTTCGTCTGTGAATTTGATGGTTAGCTAAACCATGCTGACTTTAAGCTAAAAGCAGCACCTACATTTTCCTATGTGGAGCATCACAAAATTCTCTGAGGGTCTCTCATGAAACAGCCGCTGTCTGGAGTGCGCAGCACCTTGCCACCCACATATGCTCTGGAGGTGCAGCAGCTTCAAATACAGGCAGATAGGCTGTTAAGTATGTTGTCTTTGTACAGTGCTGAGAATGCGAATGCTGCAGCTCTATTAGATTGAGAAATCATCAGATAGGAGGAATATAGGGAAAACAATTATTGGGGAGAGAAGAGCAAGAGATCAAGGGGATGGGAGCTGGGCAGTTATATTGTTTTCTAAAGGAAAGCATACTTGTGTTTGCACAGAACAGGTAGATAGTTGATTTGCAAATTCATCATTCTCTGGTTTCTTCTCTAACAGCACAGTAAGAGCTCAATTACATATTCTCAGATGTAAGTTTACTGGAAGGGATGGACAGAAGTGCAGAAGGAGATTTGTGTTCCTAAGAAACCACAGCTGTAAAGAGGTACTAGTACTTTCTTTAAGGAGTGGCAGGTACTGCCGGGGCTTACTAGGTGATCAGGGACTTGCTGCTAGGAGCTAAGTACAAGGAAAGAGTTTGGGAGTTGGCCAATAGATTTAGTGTCTTGTAATACTTAAATGAAAGCTGTTCATTGAAATGCAGAGTCACCCACCTCTCTGGGAATTACAGGTGTCTCATCCTACACTGAGCAGTGCTGAGAAAGGCTTCTAGAGAGGAGGAAAAGTCTGTCTCCTTAAAGTGTCATCATATATCCCCAAAGGGTATTACATCTTCAGAAACACTACCTGAAAGTATCCCCCAAGGGATTTATTGCTTTCAGTTGCTATTGCTGACACAATGTATTTAATCCTGCTCTTCAGCACAGCACTGCTCCTTACTAGATAGGATTAACTCCTTATCAAGCTTTGTGTACTACCATGGGCCAAGACTATTTTAGGAACCTTTTCCCTTGTGTTGAATCCCAGACTCTACTTAGGCGTCAGTGTGGACACAGGAACTGCTTGTCTATGTCCTTTTCTGTCTGCAAACCAGTTTCATGCTCTTAACACTTGTTATTGTCTCTCTTCCCTTCTGAGATTGCTATAACCTAATACTAAACATTGCTGTGAGCAGTTGTATTAAATAGGCCTGGCATAAAGAGTAGCACAAGCTACAGCAGATTATATTCTCCACATTTATTGCATGTTATTGTAGATATGTAAGCTTGCCACTATTGCTGCTAAATATATGTGTGTTACTTGCACCTCCTTTTTTGCTTTGCTTGCTCTGAAGTGGCTGATTTATGTGTTTTTAAATAGTTGTAAACAAACGCAGTACATGAGACCTTTTGCAGTATTTGTGAAACCCCTCCCAAGTCCATCTGTCCTTTGCAATTGTTCCAAGCCACAGAAAGGGGTGTGTGCTTATGCGTGGAGATGTAACTATATATATAGCTTAATAATAATCAAGCCTATACTTTTCCCATTAACTTGTACTGGAAACATAGCAGTTTTAAGTAAGTCATCATTTCAATACAGGACTTATTTTACCCTTTCATTCAAAATTAAAAGGAAAAAAAAAAAGAGGGTATCATGAAAACTTGCATGATTTTACTGATGAAATCTGAAATGGATGTCATAAGGGAATGCAGTGCTTTTTGAACTGAGTTATTTTATGAGAAGGATAGAAAAATAAACACTGCAAATGGGGCAGTACCTCCTTTTTATTTTGCAGTAACTCATGATGTCAAATAGCAGAAAAATTTTCTTCTTAATGCCCTAATCTTTCCCTCCAGATGTGTCCTTCTCCCTCTCCCCCAGCAATAATACACAAAGGAAGGTTTTTAGGTATGTATAATTCAACAAGGGAGCAAACTTCTTTTTACAGTGTGACAGTTAGGCTTGTTTGGAAAACAGGGAAAATTTTTCATTCATATATTTCCTGGTTCCTTTCTGAAATTAATAATTTAAATAGCAAAACTTCTTCAATATTTCAAATATTTGAATCAGAATGTTGTAGCTGTGATGAGATGTTTATTGAAAATGTGGGCCTTCTTCCCACTGAAATTTTACTGCTGATGAAAAGCATTGCCACTTTTTTTTTCATCAGATCTAATGCCATTTTATTTAAAATGAAATGAAAGATTAAATTCATGACTAGTTGATGGATTGTTAAGCATTATTTAATAGGTTGTCTCAACTAGTTGGGAGTTTGAAGTTTTTGGCTTTTTTTGTGTGTCTTTAGACTCCTGTTTAGGCCATGCTTTACTAGAGTTAGTAGCATTTGGGGGATGAGATCAGAGCACCATTTAAATTAACACACGTGTTGTCATTGCTGTAGAGGAGACTGCATGCCTAAAGAAATTCTTCCACAACTAAGTTACGCAGTTCCAAAGGTTTGGTTTAAGGTCCCTGGGTGATACTATAGTGTTACTGGTTCTTTGCCACCTAGGGAGTGCCATATATGAATTCACTTGCGGTTTTACTTCCAGTATGTTCAAAGATGTGATGTGCAAAGTCTATGTGAGCCACAGTTATTGATAATAATTTAGGACAACTCCACTGAAATATTTGTGTTTGTGAAAAATGTGTTTGTGGAGAGAGTTTCTTGACACTTCTTTATGCCTAAATAGTATACAATGAACTCCAGTCACTTTTTCCTCAAGATAAATGATGGAAGTGCAAATAACAATGTTGGGAATTGTTTGAATTTACAGAATTTACAGCGTCCTCTCTCTTCTGCAAATCTCTTGTTAATGTGATTTTAGCAATACTTCTTGTTTCTGTTTTCCTCACATAATGCTACAATTGAATGAAGCTTGGAAATGTAGAAGGATCATTACAATAATTATATAAATAACTTAAAAGGTGAGGAGACAATAAACACTTAATATATTATAACACTTAAGTTTCCAAAGGGGGGGGGGGGAATCCATGTTCAGTTTGATTTTTTAAGGTGAGGTATTCATCTGTTCTTAATTTATCCACACTAATACAACCTTCCCTATTCAGCTCATCATCTCCTGATGAATAATACATGAATAAATATTGCTACCTATATACTCTGTGAATGCAAAAGTAGTTTATAATTCCCCAGAAAGGTTTTATTAATAGTACCATGTTAACCACCTTGGTTTGAGTCATAATTAATTGTTACTGTATATTTGTGAAACTCAAGGGAATGAAGACAAGAGGAGGCAGAAGATAGGGGGGAAAAAAGTAACCACCCTGGAGTTAGTTGCGTTAAAAGAATAAATTCTTTTTAGTCTGAGCAGGAAGCTGGTAATACTTGTTAATGTAGTCATTCTTTAAAATAGTCTTTCAGATGATTCAGTTAGAAATCTTCGTTATGCTTTAGCTATTAACAGAAACCACCTGAATTTCTGGATAGAAGTCCAGTGGAAAAAGAGTTATAATATCCAGAAGCATCTGTAAAGGCATGCTAAGTTTTCCATTGAAATATGGAGGGGTTGAAACCATCGTATTCCCTTTTCATTTTAAAAATACAGTGTTGAAGGGTGGGCAAGTTTGACGTCTTACCCATTTGTTGCTTCACAACCTATTAATGAGGTTAAGCCTATATCACTTAATGTAAAAATATATATATATATATAAAAAATAAGTAACGTCGAGTTGTGTGATACACACCGTATTAACCTTGTGCTCCACACTGTCTCCGAAAAGCCTGTGTAGAAAGACTGCATAGTGGGTCACTGACAGGACCAGGGGTAAAACCTGAATATGCACAATGTCACTCAAAGTCCCTGTATTCCTTCATAAGTATGCAAACTTTGTGGGTAATAAAATCTAGGGGAGCCCTGGCAGCAAACCAGAGGGAATTCTCCTCTGAGTAGAGCTGCATGGATTGGGCAGGGGAAAAGTCCTGGTAAACAGTGGAAAGCATCAGTCAATAAATACAAATGCAATGCTCTGAACTCCTCTGAACCCTGACAGTGGCAATTTGTTCCCAAAGAATACCTATTTGTCATTCCACCCACTGCTGTGCTATAGCCGACACTGAAAACATATTAGGAAAGTGTATGTAATGTTCAAGGCATCTTCAGGCTCTTTCAGATGTAGGAAAATCCAGACTGGGTTGCTCAACCACCTTTTCTACCAAAACACCAGCTGGAGAGGAGCTCTTAATTATTTGGAACTCAGTGTGCTAGTATGAGCTTGAACAGATGAAGAGTACACGGAGCCAAATTGCCCTTTCACACCACCTTTGTGCTGGTATAACATCATCAGCTTAAACACCACTAAGCGACAGATGAGTGGGTCTGCATAGCCACTTGGAGCGTGCAGAGGGAAATAAAACCTTTTCCTTTAAAGTGAGCTGTAGGAACTGTTGTGGGCAGGGGAAGGAAGAGGAAACTCAGAATACAAGGTGGTCAAGAAATGAAAGCAAGCAGCTCACGAGGGAGGAGGAAGGCAGTTCACGAGCGGAACAGAGCTCCCATGTTGAAAGATCTCTATGTGCGCTGTGCTTTTCTTAGTGTCACGCCTGTAGCATGCAGCAAACAAAGAAAAACACTGTCAGTATTTACGATCAGTGATTTATCATTCCTGTACTGTGTTATGTCCAGGTTAAGCTGTGTGAGCGCTGAACGTACATACCATAAGGAAAAACGTTCATTCGGGAAGCTGCAGAGGTTTTGGCAGCCACTTCAAAATTATCACAGATACTTGGAGGTTGAAGGGGTATAGACTCATTTTGTTCTCTGCAAGAACAATGCTCCACCTTATTATCTCTTGATGTGAATTGATTTTTGCAAGAAGTTTTGTGGAATCTATTTTAAGGAAATAGGAATTTTAAAAACTAATCTTTCATGAATTATAATGCTGCTGCTTTCACTTCTCCTTTAGCCCACTCTAGAACAGAATTGGCTGGATTGTACTACTTCACTATTTAGATTCACATAGCTCTAGGCAAAATCTCAGGCAGAGAATATGTTTATCATCCCTGAAACCACTGATAATAATGTTGTTAACACAACTTAGCCTTTATATTTTCATCAAGAAAAGCTAACAGAACATTAGCAGAACACAGCTGTGAGCATCTGAAGGGTAAATTAAATCTCTACGTGCTGCCTTTATTTGGCTCTCCAAGCTACAGCGGGAGTGTTATCAAACCATTTCTTTACACTGCAGAGTAGCGTTGCTCTTTGGAAGATCTCCAGCAGATGCTGAAACAAACCCTTTCGGGGTGGCTCTCTGCAGCTCTTGCTGCTTTCCTCTTAGTGACATGGAGTCAGAAGAGGGGACTGTGTGTAGGCAAAGTTTGCTTTGCCTTCACGCAAAAGCCTTTAAGCTCCCTGAGAAGTCCTCTCTCCCAAGGTGCCCAAGAATGAGAGCCCTAGTTCAGTCAAGCTGATGGTTAAATCCCTACCCTGTCAGTGGGAAGGTAAAAGAATAGGTGGTGAACAGTAGACTCTTGTTTTTTTCAGGCACTGTAAACAGGTAAATAAAAATTCAACAATCTGTGGTTTAGAATGTAATCTCAGCACTAGAACCCTGCTAGCATTATTCAGTATACTTGTTGATTTACACAGAAACTACTAGTAGAGACAATGCACTGAAGACACGATTCAGGGCTTAAGAGTTTCACCTGTGGAGGGCTTACAGCTGCCAGGTATGCCAAGAAAAAAATGTTGTTATACACAGGACTAGAAGGAAACTTGGGTTATCAAATGAGCAATAGCATGTCATGTACTTCAGTTTGTAAAACTGCCATTTTTAATAAAAGGTGTCAGTTTAATTTAGAACTTTAGCAGAGGACATAGGCAAATATTTTCCAATTCGTTAGGCCGCAGGTCCAAAGCATGGAAATAAACTGTTCTGATGAGTCCTGTCACCACATTGTAATTCCAACACTGCCATTTTCTGAAATTAAGCAGACCCACGCCACCCTTTGCTCTACTAATGTAGCTCAAATGCTTCCCGAGAGTTTCCCAGGGCTGATTGCGAGGCTACATCATAGTGGGAGCCATCCCACAGGAGGCACACGGGGAATGTAAGGAGTGTTTTGCCCTAAGTGATTGGTTTAAGATAAGTTACAAGCTCATAAATCAGGAAAATACACTATTTTCAGTTCATGGTCTCTGCCAGGTTCTGTTCTTGATGCCCACTGTGTTTATGACACTGGAACAAGGGCAGGGTTTGAGAATCTGAATATAAGCTGTGGAAACTGCCTCAATATAATGATGAGGAAAGAAGTTACAAAAGAAGTGCTGCAGCTTCTGTGTATTTAGAAGGGAGGAGTTCTATCATGTGCTGCCTATTGGAGGGGTTTCCCTTCTTTATTGTGCCAACTGGCAAATCTCTCACTGAAACTTCTGTGTCAGTTTTCATATTACTACCAAAAATCAATTGGCTGTTGTAATCCTTTTGTTTAGATAATTGCGATCTGCTGTAGAACAAAAGATTTACGTCATCTGCAAAAGTATGCCAGTTGGTAGAAAGTGCACGGAGTTTGATTTTTTTGTTGTTGTTGACATTTTCCTTTCAGCCATTCATATTTATAAAGGAGCAAAACCTCCTGGTGCAGCTTGCCTGGTGATTCCATTCAGTTTAGGCATTTAGAAACAGAGGTTGCTAAGCTATAGCACTGTTGTTAGTGGTAGGAGAAGGATGTCTCGTGTGGAGTGAGCTGGTCACAGGGGTGGGCCCATACCTTCTTCATTTTCCCTCTGTTTTTATGAAACAATACATTCTGAATGGGAGAACACTTTGTTTAGCATAAATTGTGCAACAAATGGCTCGCCTAAGTGAAATGGAGCACACAGTTTAACCATGGAGATTAAAAATGTTTTTTTCTCCAGATCTGGCTAATAATTACACAATGAATGGTGCCTTTGTTTCAGATGCTTATAGGGACAATGTCTGCTTGCAGGTATTTGGGAAAATACCTCTGCTTTCCTGAGACTCCACCTGGAGTACCATGTCCAATTGTGGGGTCCCCAGCACAAGAGAGTCAAGTATCTGTTAGAGTGGGTCCAGAGGAGGGCCACAAAAGTGATTAGAGGGCTGGGACAGCTCTCCTGTGAAGAAATGCTGAAAGAGTTGAGGTTATTTAGCTCTGTGGAGACTTTACTGGGGCATTTTCAACATATACAGGCGGCTTATAAGAAAGAGAGAGAATTTTTACCGAGGCCTATAGTGACAGGACAATGGACAACAGTTTTAAACTGAGAGTAAATTTAGACTGGACATAAAGAAGGAATTTTTTTTTACAGTGAGGGTGGTGAAGCACTGAATCAGGTTGCCCAGAGAGGTTGTGGATGCCCTCTCTCTGGAAGTGTTCAAGGTTACATTGTGAGGAGCTTTCACCTGGTGATACGTGTACCTTCACATGTCAGGGGAATTGGTCTAGGATGATCTTTAAAGGTCCCTTCCAAGCCAAACCATTCTGTGATTATATGAAAATTAGACTTTATTTCTGCTAAGGTACTGGGTCCAAAGGGAAAACTATGTGATCCAAAACTGGGCACAGTTGTCCTCCATTCTGCTGCCCAGCTGCCTTGGCCTCAGTGTGAGTTCAGTCATTTTCTAGTAATGTTGATAGAAATGGTCTTAATTTCATATTGAAAGGAACTTTAATAAAGTGGAAATAAGAAATTATGCAATAATGGAAGCATCCTGGAGAGTGAATTTGGAATCAGTCTTCCAGCAGGTTTATACTGTGTCCAAACAAAATAGCACCATAGACAAAAAAAAAGTTTCAGTTACCGTGTTTTAGCAACTAATAGTATAAGAAGATTTTGCAAAAATATGAAAATTTGAGTGTATCTTTCAGGTAATTCTCTCCTATGCTTAGAAATGGAAATCTTACGTGTAAATGTATTGTTTCCCACTATCTTTTAATGAAAACAACTCAGATTTGGTTGCTGTTCAGAATTTTCAGATCAACTGTGCTATGTACGAAGCTCATACTTCTTCCTAAAGTGCTAGAAGTTCATTCTGTATTTCTTGAGATTATTTTCTAAGAGTCTCTCACAGGATTTTTTTCAAATTTGCTCCATGACTCCAGTGCCGTGACAATGGAAACATATTTAACACGGCTGTGGTTCCAGTAGTTACCAATGCAGGTTAAATAATACAGTTATCATACTCTTAAGTATCCTAACTTCTCTTCTGGCATAGATCTAAGCAGCATTACACCTCTAGAGCCTTCAGAAAGTATTTAAAGTACAATAAATAGGATTATGTTAGCTATCCCCCAGTAGAACAGTCATTGAACTTAACACTACTTAATTGATTTAATATTATTTACCCATTGAGTTGAATAAAGAAACAAATGACTATGGCTCCTTCAGATGTTTTGAAATATTTTCCTGAGTTGAGCTTATAACACCTTAAAAGCAGTGGAAGTATTTTCACTGACGCTAGTAAGAACTGGAAAGGAATGCAAGGTACAATAATAACCATATTTCTCCCATAAGTGCTATGCAGTGGATCCATACTTGTCTTAACCATGTGTATGTGAACTGAACATGCCTGTGTTATTTTGTTCTATTTAACTCTTTTGCAGAAGAGTCGTTGTAGCTGTGCTAATATATTTTTTGTAGGAACAGTTTCAAGGAAGGAGATCTTTAATTGTTCCCTCTTAGAGCAGTAAATAGGTACTTCCATCTTGGAGCAAGGAATGTCTGGTTTTGGTCGGTTATGTTTTTCTATCCCCTGGCCAACATACAACCTCAAATATGCATATGCATTATGTATAGTGATTAGGGTTTACTTAGTAGAAAGCATGAGTTATATATTCAGTTTTGCCACAAAATAGAAGTCCTTTCTTCCAAAGGAATGTCCGCATTTCTGCTACACCAATCTGGTTAAAGGGCACATGATTTCCTGTAATTTATGTGTTTCGTTGTGTTTTTTTTCTTTCATCTTCCTTTGATAGCTCGTAGAGAAGCTTTTCTATTTTCTAATTTTAAACACTTCCTGGGACAAGCTAATGGGATGCAAGAAGGAAGCTTGTCTTATTTAGTAGCCAAAAATAAACATAATTGGAAGTTTGTGGAAGGACATTTTACTGGTTTGGGTCTGGATCCAGATCTGTAGTTGTTGTTGATGTGGTGGTGTCCCCTGCAGTGTCAGGCAAGTAGGTGGAATAGGCAGGTGGTGTAGCTAATTGCTGTAGTGTTTATCATGTCTTGCATGAGGTTTTTTATCAAGACATGGGATGAATGGATCATCAGGAGTTTGGCAAGAGTGTTTTGTGGGAAGAGTAGCCTAGAAGGAATACCACTGTAGTAAGCACAGAATAAATCTGAAGATAAGCAGGAGAGAGAGCTTGCAATGGCAAAACACACTATTTGTATCAGCTTAAACTTCTGAACTCATATTGTGGGGAACTGAGGGCAATAGTTATTATCTGTCTGGGATCTGCTTGGGTCACAGAAATCTTGTACCCACAGTCTGTGGGCAGACAGAACTGTCATTGCTTTTCATCTAATAGAGAGCAGAATGGAAATTTTAGGCCACCATTTTATAGTTTTGCTTGATTATGTTCACTGAGGTGATTTACCAATATGTGATTGGCCTTTTCAAATCAGTTTTAGCCTCCTCTCACTATCACTAATAATGAAGAGATGTTTCAGTCATTTTGAAGACTTTATCTTCAAAATATTTAGTCTACTTCGAAGTAGTTTCTCAGCTCTATTTTTATCTTTTTAGTCAAGCAATATAGAAGAACCGAACCCAGAGGTCAGGTAGAAATCTCCTGGAGGTTACAGATGCATTTGGGAATCCTCAGCATAGTGAGATCTGGCAGAACTTAACTGCAGAGCCTTCCTGCCTGCCTGCCTCCCTACTTCCTTCCCCTAGGTGCCCATACCCACCCCACCCCCCCCCCCCCGCAGCCCGGCCCCA